>JAOTNS010003815.1:0-16612 GCA_028476615.1 Culter alburnus
GAACTCCAACAGCTGTGTGACACTGTCTGCCCAGTGGCGCAAAGAGTTGAGTGACAGACACATGACGTAGAGACTGTGGGTTCGAGTCCCGTGTGGGGCAACTTTATGAAATGCTCTGTTTGATGTGCTGTGTTGCTCTGCTTGCGGTGCCTTCGGTGCTTAGCCCCGCATTGCTGCTTGCAGCTATATTTATTATTATTATTCTTCCTCCCGAATGGGAGTCTATGGCAGCCCTATCAACGGAACATGAGAAAATGATGAAATTTGGCACAATTGTAGAGATGCTCATGAATAGTGATTGGACCAAATTTGGAATCTCTAGATCCAACTCTATAGCGCCACCACCAGTTCAAAAATCCACTATTCTAAAGGTTATAACTTTTGAACCATATACTCTAGAAAAATGTAATTTAGTACATCTGATTCATCTCTTTATGCTGATGCTACTCAATATCTTACATTAAGTCTCCGCCCATTACAGTAGCGGCCATTTTGAAAAGTACAGTATTCCGTTTTTTCGCTACTCCTCCTTCAAATTCTGTCCAATTTTGTCAAAACTTTGATCAGATGATCTTTGGACTGAGCCGCACAGAAATGACTGAACAGATTTTTTGTATTCATCTTTGTTCAAAAGTTATGATGTCACGAAGTTAACGAGGTCGACCCGAAATTGGTATAGAGGCTGTATCTCGGCCAAACTTTGAGCAATCGACACAAAAATTGGTACACTTCATCAGGACCATGGTCTGAGGGTCTGTGCCAAACTTGGGAACAGCGCCACCTACAGGTCATGAGATATGAAAAATGGCTATTTTGGCCAATAACTTTTGAACAGTTTGTCAGAAAATCAAACTGTTCAATTGTCAACATCGGATGAAAAGCATGTCCGCCATTTTGAATTTTGTCATAAATTGCAATAACTTTTAAACAATTTGACATATCATCACAAAATTTGGTACATATGACCATCAGAGTGTCCTGAAGGTACATGAGAAGTTTCAGCACAGCGCCACCTAGTGTTCCACAGATATAATGATTTTTGCAAAATTGCTTATAACTTTTGAAAACATTATCCAAAATTTGTCTGCTTTATGTCATTTTATTCCCTGGCTTATGCCGATTCCGACAATTTGTCATTTTCCTTAAATGTACCTGTCTGCCATATTGAATTAAATCAAAAACAGTTTTTTCGCTACTCCTCCCACAAATTTTGGTCAATTTTGTCCAAAATCAGCTCAGATGATCTTTGGACCGAGCCGCACAGAAATGACTGAACGGATTTTTGATATTCGCTACCATTCCCAAGATATTCATCTCTGAATGTGACCTTGCTTGTGTTTGTTGTCTTATGTTAGTTAGCTTAGCATGCTAATTGCTTAGCATGCTAACCAGTTGTCATTCTCTTTAATGTGGCTCTTCAGCTATCAAGTTAACCATGAGCTTCATTAGCATTAAGTTAGCTTAGCATGCTAATATGGTTAACATGCTAAGTAATGCTTTTTTTGTAAATTCTTTGCTACACTAAAAGTTCTCTTCCACAGCCTGTTGAATGTGCATCCTCAAGTAGCTCAATGTGTAAAGCCAGTTACCTGAAGAGCTCTGTACCCAAAGATAGTGGGTTCGAATCCCAGGTGGAGCGGTTTTATGAAATAGTGTGTTTTGATTCCTTTACTGCCTCTTGGATTAGAAATAAATGCTTTTTGTTTCATGCTGTGTTCATTTTCATCTAAGCTTATGTACATTCTGAGTTCATTTTCGCCCGTAATTCTGAACCAGCTGTTTCATGTTTGTTCATTTTCTGCTGTTTTTCCTCTTCCTGCTCTGTATTGTGCTACAGCATGATGAGCTGCAGAATGATCTAAAGTAGTTATTAAATATAACATTCAGTGCAGTTTTATAAAAATTCTTCATTTTGAGTTCATTTTCACATGAACTAATGAACTTCGGCAGCTGTGCCAGCATTCACCTGCACAGTGGTGCAATGAGATGAGAAATGGACATTGCACCCGGAGGTCGTGGGTTCGAATCCCGTGTGGGGTGCCTTTATACAATTGTGTGTAATGAGTCATTTTGATACCTTTTTTATCCAAATAAGCATTGTACTAATCTTTATTCCTCTTCATGAGATACAAGTGTTTTTAGTTCATTCCGTGTTCATTCTCTGAACTTCTACTGATTTTCATTTCATTTCCACCTGTCCTTCTGAACCAGCTGTTTTGCATGTACATTCAATTTCTGCTGTTTTTGCTCTTCCTGCTCCGTATTGCGCTACTGCCCCTTCTGGGGCTTGGCCCCGAATTGCTGCTTGCAGCTATATTTAGGGGCTAAGCACCGAAGGTGCTATAGCCCCTATTTTATCCGTTAGTTTTATTATTATTATTATTATTTTTCCCGAATGGGAGTCTATGGCAGCCCTATCAACGGAACATGAGAAAATTATGAAATTTGGCACACTTGTAGTGATTGTCATGTCTAGAAATCTGACCAATTTTGGAGTCTCTAGGACCAACTCTATAGCGCCACCACCAGTTCAAAAATTCAACATTCTAAAGGTTATAACATTTGAACCATTTGCTCTAGAAAAATGTAATTTAGTACATCTGATTTGGCTCTTCATGCTGATGCTATTCAACATCTTACATTAAGTCTCCGGCCATTACAGTAGCAGCCATTTTGAAAAGTACAGTAATCCGTTTTTTCGCTACTCCTCCTCCAAATTTTGTCCAATTTTGTCCAAACTTTGATCAGATGATCTTTGGTCTGAGCTGCACAGAAATGACTGAACAGATTTTTTGTATTCATCTTTGTTCAAAAGTTATGTTGTCATGAAGTTCACGAGGTCGACCTGAAATTGCTATAGAGGCTGTATCTCGGCCAAAATTTGAGCAATTGAAACAAAAATTGGTACACTTGATCAATACCATGATCTGAGGTTCCATGCCAAATTTGGGAACAGCGCCACCTACAGTTCATGAGATCTGAAAAATGGCTATTTTGGCCAATAACTTTTGAACAGTTTGTCAGAAAATCAAGATCTTGGTGTCTATGGATTCCTGGGGCCATGCCGAATCCGAGGATATAGATTTTGTCAACATCAGATGATACGCATGTCCGCCATTTTGAATTTTGTCATAAATTGCAATATCTTTTAAACAATTTGACATATCTTCACCAAAATTGGTATGTATGACCTTTAGAAGGTCCTGAAGGTACCTGAGAAGTTTCAACACAGCGCCACCTACTGTTCCACAGATATAATGTTTTTTGCAAAAACGCTTATAACTTTTGAAAACATTTTCCAAAATGTGTATGCTTTATGTCATTTTATTCCCTGGCTAACGCCAATTCCAACGATGTGTCATTTGTCATTTTCCTTAAATGTCCCTGTCCGCCATATTGAAATAAATGAAAAACAGTTTTTTTGCTACTCCTCCCACAAATTTTGTCCAATTTTGTCCAAAATCAGCTCAGATGATCTTTGGACCGAGCCGCATAGAAATGACTGAACGGATTTTTGATATTCGCTACCATTCCCGAGATATTCGTCTCTGAATATGACCTTGCTTGTGTTTGTTGTCTTATGCTAATTAGCTTAGCATGCTAAATGCTTATTTTGTACAAATTGCTTCTGTTCCTGATATGGAATGTTTCTGTGAATGATCTAAACTAAAATTTATAAATATAACATATGGTGCATTTTTATAAAAATTCTTGATTGTGAGTTCATTCTCATGAACTACTAAACTTCGACAGCTGTGTGACACTGCCTGCCCAGTGGCGCAAAGAGTTGAGTGACAGACACATGAGACATCCAGAGACTGTGGGTTCGAGTCCTGTGTGGGTCAACTTTATAAAATTGTTTGTAATGTTGTCATTTCAATTCCTTTATTATCCAAACAAGTATTGTACTAGTCTTTCTTCTTTTAATTAGAAATTAATCTATTTTTATTAATTCTATGTTCATTTTCATCTTAGCTTCTGATCATTTTGAGTTCATTCTTACCTATACTTCTGAACCAGCTGTTTTTTCATGTACATTAAATTTCTGCTCTTTTTGCTCTTCTTGCTCTGCATTGCACTACAACTCAGACATTTGAGTGCATGAAATGTATGCTGTGTTGCTCTTCATTGTGAGTTCATTCTCATGAACTACTGAACTCTGACAGCTGTGTGACACTGTCTGCTCAGTGGCGCGAAGAGTTGAGTGACAGACACACGATCCAGAGATTGTGGGTTTGAGTCCTGTTTGGGGCAACTTTATAAAATAGTTTGTAATGTAATTTCAATTCCTTTATTATCCCAGTATTGTATTGCAAGTATTTTACTAGTCTTTTTTCTATTTTTGTTCAAGCTCTATTCATTTTCATCTCAGCTTCTGGTCATATTTTTTATCAGTCTTTGCTTACATTGCAAAGAGAATAATTAAAAGTCAGATTTGAAATAAATTGGTTAAGTTCATATAGTTATACACTCTGTCTTGGCGTGATGAGTCTTATCTTCATATCTCGTTTTGGCATTGTGTGTAATGTAGAGAGCAAAAGGGTATGATTAGATGGTGGTGGTCTTCTAAGTAAACCCATTTTGTTAGTTGCTCTGGCTTTTATATATGCAAGTTTAAATAAAGCTTTAAATAAAACACCAGTGTATTCAAAAGATCAATCATTTCCAGTGGGCACTTTGGCAAATTACATAATTTGGTCCAAGGACGGATCAAACACAATTATACATTTTATTCCAAAGTATAAAGTATACTTTCTATTCCATACAAGAAATACTATTCAAGTTCATAACCATTCAGGTGGGTCAATATTTTAACTTCTGTCCTAAAGACATTCACTTACTCATTTTAGTATTTCAAATTAAAAATTACTTTAATAATCGCCTACTACAAATGAAAATCATTCAAATGTTTTACCCTCGAAGGACATTAAAAGTGGTCCTTAGTTTTATTAAAGACACCAAGTTAATGTGTAGGAAGCGCAATTAATACACCAAGTAGTGTCTATATCCATTCAACAGAGAGGAAATTGATACAGAGTCAGTGGAAGTATATAACTAGAGACAAAGTTGAATCACTTTTTTTTATTATTACATTCTTTACACATTTACAATTTTTATTCAATTTTCTTTGAAAATATTGTGCCTTAAATCCCAGTGAGCAAGTCAAAAGGCGACAGTGGCAAGGAAAAACTCCCGTAGATAGTAATGTGGAACATCATGGGCAAAATGAGACATTATGGACAGTTGTGGAGCATAATCAGCAGAGTGGTAATTGAAGAAACCTTGAGAGGAACCAGACTCAGCAGTGGCAGGCCATCCTCCTTTGGCTGGCACATATTTAAGCAAGTATTCATAGGCTAAATATAGTACATGCCATCCATTCAACATTGTTACTGTGGAGATAATGTATTCATTTTTAAAATAATATCACTGCCTGTTGACTGCCTGCATCAGTTTAGAGTTCTTTTAGGACATTTTGTGAATTGAAAGTTGACGTTGCTGTTGATTAGTAAAAGGGGAAAGCAATAAATAAAAGTTATCACAAAATTATATGTTTTCAGTAACAACTTGGAATATATTAAATTGTACAATACCTTTTTAATCATTTCTACAATTCTTTATAGGAGTTAATGGAGCAAAGAATCTTATGATGGTATATGGAGAAGTAATGGCTTCAGTGCATTTCAGGAATCTGAAAATTTACATTCATTGAACAAAGTTAATAAGAAAAGGCTTCACAAAACATTTTACAAATAATGTGGACTGTCTGTTAGCTTACCTTTTTGTTAGTAGTGGACATTTGTTTAGAAGTTTGTGGACCTCAGAATATAGTTATTGTGTTGCACACATCTGAAAGTGTACCATTAGTAGATGGATCTGTGCTTGAAGGAAAGAACGTCAATTTCAGATTTACAGACCTTTATAGGAATTCATGAAGCAGAGAATCTTGTGATGAGTATATGGAGAAAGTTATGACCAGTGCATTTCAGAAATCTTAAAATATGACATTTGATGAACATTGAGCTTCATAAGTGAAGGGTTTACACAACCCGATATTTTGCATCCGATGTAGACACCGTTAGCTTACCTTTTTGTCAGTAGTGGACATTTGTATAGGGGTTTGTAGACTTCAGAATAACAGTAGTAGAGTTGTTGCACACATCTGAAAGTGTACTATTAGCAGATTAATTAGTAGGTTAATCAGTGCTTGAAGTAAGTATCAGTTTAAGTTTTGTAGACATTATAAAATTAAATTTACCTTTTATGAGTTGTGCGCTTATTTATAGGAGTTCATGGAGCAGAGAATCTTGTCATGGGTATATGGAGGAAGTTATGACTTCAGTTCATTTTAGAAATCTGCAAAGATTTAATTCATTGAACATGAACTGCTTCAAGGTACAGGATTTACACAAAACAATTTGGAAATAATGTAGACAGTGTTAGCTTACCTTTTTACCAGTAGTGGATATTTTTATAAGAGTTTGTGGACCTCAGAATATCATCAGTTGTTATTGAGTTGTACAAATCTGAAAAGTATATTGTTATTAAGTTAATTAGTGCTTGAAGTAAAGTGTCAGTTTAAGCTTTATAGACATTATACAATTAAATTTACCTTTTTATCAGTTGTGCACCATTTTATAAATGGAGTACAGAATCTCATTATGGGTATATGGAGGAAGGTATGACTTCAGTGCATTTCAGAAATCTGCAAAGATTACATTCATTGAACATGAACTGCTTCAAGGTACAGGATTTACACAAAACAATTTGGAAATAATGTAGACAGTGTTAGCTTACCTTTTCGCCAGTAGTGGATATTTAAGCATTTGTGGACCTTGGAAACATTGATTTGTTGCATAAATCTGAAAAGTGTATTGTTAGGAGGTTAATCAGTGCTCAAAGTAAAGTATCAGTTTAAGTTTTGTAGACATACAAATAAATTTACCTTTTTATCAGTTGTGTGCTACTTTATAAAAACAATTCATGGAGAACAATCTCATAGGTACATAGGGGAAGTTATGGCTTCAGTACAGAAATCTGAAAAGATAACATTCATTGAACATGGACTGCTTGGTAAAAGTAAAGGATCTACACAAAAATACATTTTGGAAATAAGGTAAACACTTAGCTTACCTTTTGTCAGTAGTGGATATTTTTGTATAAGCTTATTCAGTGAATCTGAAAATATTGTTAGTTGATTAAAATATTTTAAAGGCACTGCTTAATGTTTTAAAGTTTTTTTAATGTACACAAGGACAAGCATGTCAACTTACTTTATGTGGGCTTTTCTACATGTTTCTACATGTTTCTACATGTTCTACATGTTTTCATGTAGTTATATTAACTTCATTGCGTTGTTATGAAACAACTGGAGGAATGCAGGCAGTCTTTATGAATGCTTCCTATGTTGTTTGGAAGCATCCAGTGTTGTTTGGATGGCTTTAGCTATAGCAGAAATTTGATTGAAAACAATATTTCAGCTAAAAAATTGAAAACAGTCTTTAAAAAATAAATAAATTAATTAAAAGTATCAATTGAATTTGACAGAAACCTTGGCTGGATGAGCTTTGGAGCTCCAGAAAGAAGAGCAGTTATGGGAGATGTAGGATTGTGCATGACGGTCATTAAATAGAACTTGGTATGGAATGGCCAGGACTCCGTGGAACTTAGAATCTCGAGATGGGTGTGACATGGTATGGACAAAAAAAAAAAAAAAGATTTTTCTTAGTTCAGCGTGTTGCATCATTCAGATATATTACCTTACTTGAGTTTTGTAACACTACTACACTTTCAGGAAATAAACAGCTGCATCTTCAAAAAAAAACAAAAAAACAAATATTGAACAGTCCGATAGTCTAATAACGTACCTTTTTCTATTTGCAAACTTGTACAGGACTTTGGGGATCTCAATCTCAGAGTGAGTGTAGCATGGTAGGGACAGAGAAAAGAAAAGAATGCAGTTAAATTGCATCAGAAACATCAATATATTACCCTACTGAAACTAGTACTGCTTCATGATAACTGTAATATGTTGAAACTATTTCAATTGTAACATGCTCTGCATCTTTTATGTAGACATGGTCTTAATGTGCCTTTTTCAGTTGTAGGATATTGCACATGTTGACCGTATCCATGGAGTTCCATTAACGTCGCAATTGAAGATGTTGTTAAGATATCCTCATTGAAGTCTCCCATAATTGCTTTCTTTCCTGGATGTTTTTCCAGCTCAGCAATGACATGTAACATATTTTGTCGAAACATGTCAATTTGATATGAATTAGGCCTGTATAGCAGAGCAGCATTCAAACGGATATGTGGAACTGAGAAGTATAGACATTCCAAATTGCAAGGTTCTGGAATGACAACTTGAGCAAGTAGGTTTTCACAAGAGTAAAGTGCAACTCCACCTCCTCGCTGTTGTTTTAAATTGGTGAAAAGTGGAGTACTGTTGTCATAGCATCTAGCTCTTGGATTATGCTTGAAGATAAATCCTGGTATCTGCACTTCATCCTCAACTTTTAGCCATGTTTCAGTTAAACAAATACAATCTGCATTCATAAGTTGTCTGTGAGCTTGAATATCTTGAACATGAGCTTGAAGACTTTGTACATTATGAAGAGCAATTGTAAATATACCAGGTGTCTTTGTGAAACTGTAATTTTCCAATGGAAATCTTGGCATGCATTTCATTGCCAACTCAATTTTATCATTACAGTATATGGCAGACTCCTTGAAGTTTTGAATTATTAGTCCATTGAGAGTCCTCACACGACTCACTGCAACATATGCTTGTCCTGAAGTAAAGATCTTCTCAAGCGATACGACAGCTTTATCTACTGTGAGTCCTTGCACTTTGTGAACAGTGCATGCCCATGCCAATCTAAGTGGAAATTGACGTCTTAAACCACCGTCATTTGTGACTTGATCTTCTTGCACTTCGATTACAGTAGAATTTCGGGAAAATGTGTGTCGTTGTTTGGATCTCTGAATTTTACCCACATTTGGATCATCAAATTCCACATGAATAGCTGATGGAAAATCATCATCATCATCAACATCATCCTCATCTGGCTGTTTTTGACTTCTGCTGATGTGGACAACTGTACCAAAGGCTCCATTGACAAGTCCATCAGAAACATCAACGTTTTTCTTTAACATAACTCTTGCTCCAACACCCAAGGAAACACATTTATCCAAACAGGAGTTGAAAACTCTTGTATGAAATCCAACTTTTGCTTCAATCCTTCCAGTTTTTGGATTTCTCACAAAATCTTGAGCTTGAATACTGATTGCGTCAGGACAAACCTCATTTAGTCTTTGAATGTTGTATTTATCAACCTCTTCATTTGTAGGAAATATATGAACATCACTGCATTCTTCTCCCGTTTCACGTTGCTTCAACATGTTGATGTCACTTGAGCTTAGAGGTTCATTTTTTTTACGAACTCTCAGACGATTTAAGGTTTCAGCAAAAGATACATCTTGTTGTCTAACAACTTGAGTTAATTCAGCAATTTCAAAGTTATTGTCCCAAAGGTTCACTCCTTTTGTATCAGCATAGAGTGGAGTTCCCTTAACAGGTGGCAGCTGATAAAAATCTCCAACAGCTACGAGACTTACTTTACCAAAGAGGGAGTAGTCACCAGTTTGTTTGATTTGTCTCAATCTCCCATGAACGTATGACAAAAGGTGATGGTCAACCATGGATACTTCATCCATAATCAAAATCTGCAAACCTCCCATTTTGGAACGAAGAGAATTGATTTTGTCATCACTTAGAGGTTGATACGGCAGTTTGACATTAGCACCAATTGAAAAAGTGTTGTGGATAGTGGCAGCGCCAATGTTGAATGCTGCTACTCCAGTTGATGCACATAAAATCACACACCTATCATCAGGCTTTTCAGACAGCTGGGATAAGAGCCTAGAAGATTCATAGTAGATTGCTTTGATTAAATGGCTTTTTCCTGTGCCTGCTCCACCAGTAACAAACAAGCGAAATGGTTCAGGGTTCTCTCCAAGCAGTTTTTGTAGACACCATTTGCGAACTTTGTAAAATATTGCAGATTGTTTAGTGTTTAATGATCTTAGTAAAGACAATGCTTCATCTCTAGACATTGTAGCATTGCTGGTCTCAATTGTGAATGCAGTTCGAGGGTTTGCTACAAGATCTGGAATAAGCGTGTCAGAATCATCTTCATCAGGAAGGATGTTATTCTTCATTAGTTCGATACATTCATGACGCTGTTTCTCCGTTTCAGGACACAATGTGGCCCAAGCATCTTCCAAATCGACACCCTGCTCCAAGAGCTGTTGAGCTCTGTCTATTTTGTCACTTTCCTTTTCAAACATTGCTCGATTAGAATCAACAATGTCTTTCACTTTTGTCACATTACTGCCACATTTCACAGCACCATTGTTGTAGAAATCATCATAAGTGTTGAAATTCTCAGGCTTCAGCTGATAATCTTCGTAATGTGGTAAAAAAAGTTGTAACATTGAATGATGGTACTTCTCTGGATCTTTTGTCTGGGAAAATCTTGGATACCTTACCACTGCAGGTTCGGTTCGAGTTCTTTGCATCATATAACCACAGTTGTTGTCAAGCTTGATCACTTTTTCTTTGGAGGATTTGTTTTGTGAAGAAAGCTCAGATTTTGACAATATCCTGTATTCTGAACAAAAGCTGGCGAGACACAGGATCTCAAACTGTTGTGTTTTTGGTCTACTCTTGTACCGGTCAACCAGACTATTCATCCAAAAACAACTCTCTTCACCAGACTGGTCATCTTTGTTTTGGAGAACGCGTAAAGGCAAACTCATCTTTACAGGGTCCATTCCGATAGGAATAAACTGGACTTTGCGAGAGCATTCTTTCAAGTGCATACCTGTTAGTCGATACACTGCCTCTTGTGCAGAAATTTCTCTGTTGTGTAGATATACACTTCCCAACATTTTTAATGCTGATCTTGCTTCAAGATTTCCATTCATACCTTCATTTTGTGCACGTTGCAACAACAGTCCCATTTCTTGTTCTGCTTTTGTGATGTAACTAATTACATAAACCACTACTGAGTAAGCATCTGTGACATACTGGATATCCATGTTGCCCTGCCATGCACGCAATAAATGTTTGTTATATTGGTTTACCCAAACATCTTTTGGATTTCGTTTCAAGACGATACTTTTCTTCTTGGAACATTTCTTGTATGCTTTTTCAAACACAGCTTGATTAATTCCAATGGATTGAAAAAATGCATCTGTTGAATCTAAATGGACTTCAGAATCTGTCAATGCAGTTTTGATTTTCTTCAAAATTGCACTTGCGGTCTCATTTCCATCATTGCCTTTCAAATTATCTTGAATAGCTCTTGTTACAAAGGTGCGGCTAGATGGCGGTCGTGGAAAATTAAATCTACAAACTGTTTTCTTCTTCCGGCATGTCTTAGAATGTCTGCTGCTGTGCTTCTGAACACTGTTGACAGTCTCATACAGTTCAGTGTCATCTTCACTTGGTGTCTCACAAGTGATGTAATGATCTATGAAAGCAGCAACCAAAGCATCATTGTCTTCATTGTCTTCATTTAACTTTGGAGCATGTTCAACCCAAAACAGACAGTGAACATGAGGAGAGCCACGCTGTTGAAACTCTACACGATAAAAGTAGTCTTTTATCTTTCCAATAGGTTGAGCGGGTGACATAATGACATCTTTCAAAAAACAATGCCACCTATAATCAAACATTCTTGCTGCAGTAACTGGATTTTGCCTAATCAGTCCACATTTCTCAGACCAGTCAAGCTCATCAACATTGAATTTTTTCCCTTCTTGCTTTAGAATGGTGTTGATCATTTCAGGCCATCGGAGATCTGCAGAGCTAAAGATGCAAAGAAAGTCGGAATACCTAGTGTCTTATGAGTGCAAAAAGGTCCTTTTGAGAGGTTTGCCAATAGGGGGCGTTCCACGGACTGGTCTCAAAAACTTGTATCCTTCATCATAATTCAACATTTTAGCTAATGACTCTGGGTTTGTGAGCATGTCGGATGTTACTTCTTTTAACATCCTCTTGTCTGACCCTTTTCGCAAAGCAATGGAAACATTAGATACAATTTGATCCAACTCCGACATATATTGTGCATAGAAAATGAAGTCTGTGCTCCTTGCAAAACGTCCATCTGCGTTGAGGATCCGTGCATTAAGATATCGTGACAATGTGATTTTTTCCTCCCTCTCATCATGGAATGTTGGACCACCAGTTGGAAAGAGACAGGGAAACATTTTGCTTCATTGCTTTTATCAGATAGTAATTTAACTGGACTGTTACCTTCAGCTGGTGCCACATTTAACACATCTTCAAATGCTGATCAATTATTTCTGAACCAATATCCACAGGTTGTAAACATGTGTCTGACAAAAGACCACTTTGCTCTTTGATATAAGTCAAGTCTTCCTCTTGCTGTTCTTCAGGATCATTTTCCTCTTCACTCTTTTCAAATACATCTTGTTCCTCCATTTCATCAGGAACATTCTCTTCCAGTTCATTCAAAGAGTTGATCCACTGTTCATTAATCACCACATCTTTGTACCACTTATTGCTTCTGATCAAACATTTCAGAGCATTTCTAACACGATCAGTGTGCACATACTTGTACTCATAATGCCCTTTGTAGGTTAACTTGCGCTTCAGTTTGATCCTGATCATCTTGTCATCACATTCATTCCGTGGAAGAATATTAGACACATCTGCTGTATTTACAGGCACACACACTACAGGTCCATGGCAGCCATTTTGTTTTCCACGGGGAAGACAGAGCAACTTCAAAAAAGGAATGTTGCGTGCAACAAGATGTTGTTCCAAGGAGTTAAGACACTTCAGTTGATTTGGAATGTCCACCAAATGCATATTGTTGGCAATACTCTCTTCAGGCAGTTTTCCACAAAGGATTTTTCGATGACACGTTGGACAGATCCACAATTTGCACCCTGGAGAATAATCAGAAGAATTAGCACATTTTTCATCACAAACATGCACATATCTATTTGTGATGCATTTTCTCGCCAAAGCAGCAATTTGTTCCCCTCGGTCTTCATAGCAACCCATTCTGCACTCTCTAACCTGCTTTCTGAAAAGTAAACGGTGACAGACACAGCACACAAACTCTGGACCTCTACGAACTTCTTGATGAAAATAAGCAATAGCAACATCAATGGCTTTCTGTTCTTCCTTCTTTTTAGCATACATTTCACAGCCTCTCTTTATTGTACTGAAACGAAAGTTCTCATTTTTATGGTATTTCATAATAGAATACTCACGCACTCTTGCTTTGAAGGCCGGGTTTCGAAGATATTTCTCCTTGGAATACTCACGTATTCTTGCTTTGAAGGCCAGGTTTCGAAGATATTTCTTGGAATACTCTATTCTTGCTTTGAAATATTTCTCCTTGCTCAACTCTTGTTTGAAAGACCACATTACTCTTGTACTTGACCTGGGAATAGTGGGAAACCAGTTTCTGAAACTGAACATTGCTTGCATAATAATCTTTTGAATATTTACGTCTTTTCTCCCTGAATTCAGTCTCATTACAGTATTTTGATTTCAAGTGCTTCAATTTTTTCTGTCTGTACTCACTGTCGTTGCAGTATCTTTCTCGATCACTCTTGGTTGTGGAACATTCTGATGCATCGCTTACCTTCCTTTTACGTAGACATGGCATTCTGACCTCATTGGAAGTGGCATTCCCACATATTCCTGCACAAATGTCTCGATCTCTGTGCTTAACACATGTCACAACTTCATAATGATTACTGTTGCAGTGTGTCAAATAGATTACATTATTCATAATTACCTCTCCAGTAGGTTTATGTGCATTCCATCGGTCATCGTTAAAAGTCATTATGGTTGTATTAAACAGATTAGAAGCAGCAAAGATATCAATTTCAGTTGCCCATGACCCAGAATAATAGATTCTAGACTGTGTCAAGTAATCCTCTACTGAAGTATACTCACTTCTCACATACCTCTCAAACAGTGATGCATTCATTTTCAGGTGCTTGACCACTGCACGGCGAATCTTCAAATGCTTGTCCTCATTTCCACATATTGCATATGCCAACGATCTGAAAAAGCAGTTACCATCTGGTTTGATACTCTTTGTCTGACACGGACCTGCAATGGGACCAAAGTGTGTTATGCGATCACAGTCACCGTTACCGTCATTTGTCAGAAGCACAAGTTCACATAAAGCTTGCTGATCTTTATGGGTTAAAGGAGAAAAATATACTTCTGGAATGGAAACATCAGTAATTATTATGTCGTCTGCTACAACATTTTCAACCCATTTCTCAGTGACCTGTCCATCCTGATTTTCTCTTCTCTGCCTTTTTCCTTTACTAGGCAACACATTACACACTGGCTGTGGCATTGAAAAGTTTGTGCTTGCACTTGCAGCTTCAGGTACTTCAAATTCAGATGACCTTACCTCAGTCGTCACAGATTTACAAACCTTATGTGTGCTTTTTAAGACTTCGCTGTAAAGTGCTTTACCAGAAGAGCATGGAAAATTGCTGCCATCTGCTTCCAGCAAGTGTGATTCTTCATCACCTGCATGAACCAAAACTCCATCCTGCTTTTTTCTTCTCCCCATTTTTCCCTTACTTGACAACACATTACACACTGGCTGTGGCATTGGAAGGTTAGTGCTTGCATTTGCAGCTTCAGGTACTTCAAATTCTGATGACCTTACCACAGTCGTCACAGAGTCACATACCTTGTGAGTGCCTTTAAGGACTTCACTGTAAAGCGCTTTACCAGAAGAGCATGGAAAACTGCTGCGGTCTGCCTCCAGGAAGTGAGAAACTTCAGCATCTGTATGAACCAAAACTCCAGTTATCTCAAATCGTGGCCCATTTACCCAAAATAACTGTGCAATCTCATTAATGTAGTTGTACAAAGATTCTATGGTGCTGTGATAAGCAACACAACTTGTCTCTGTTTTGTTAGCATGAGAATCAACAAAGGCATACCATGAGCCCTCCTTAATAACTGTGCATGTGTTGGCACAAATAGTTAAAAGGAAAGCATCAGCACTCAGTAGAGCTTGCTGAAGAGCTACATCAAGTGGCATGGCCACATTGATTAAGGTTTCATCATAGTCATCAACATTAACAAATCCAGTGAGAGACTCTGCATACTCTATGGAAAATACAGTATTACCCAGCACATGTCTCGTTGGTAATTCATGGACTGCAATGTAATGCCTACCCGTGACTTCCTGGTCATTTATGTTACCCTGGTTTCTCAGAGACTTTTGAGGTTTGTTCCTGCCACCAAAACACTATCAAGATCTTGTGTTGTCCAGGTCAGCACATTCTTCATCTTGCTTGTCAACACTGCAGTCAGACTGATTGCACCACACTGTCTGTTGCGGAAATCTCCAAAGCGGACATCACCTTGATGGAATGAACCTTTTAGCACTGGTTTCTGTGGATATTCAACACATGTAGGTAAAGTATTCAAAGCATTTTCATGTACATTTCTAGAAATTTCACAGTTTGGTTCAGAGTTCATATATTTGTTCATTGGGTTTGGATGGGTTATTGATTGGGTTATTGATTTGGTATTTGATTGGTTTTTCACAGTTTTCCACAGCTTGCCTGCATCAGGCAAGCCTACCATTTTTTTACGAGGAAGCGGCGAAACCTCGGCTTCACTTGTTTTAAGAGGGAGCGGTGCAGCCTCTACCCGTTTTAATGCAGGACGGAGTGGAACCTGCTGGGGTTTTGCACAATGGCACTTGCCAGCAATTCCTGACAAGTCTACCTTAGTTTTACGAGGAAGTGGCGATACCTCGGCTCTACTTATTTTAAGAGGGAGCTGTGCAGCCTCTACCCGTTTTATTGCAGGACGGAGTGGAACCTGCTGGGGTTTTGCACAATGGCACTTGCCAGCAATTCCTGGCAAGTCTACCTTAGTTTTACGAGGAAGTGGCGATACCTCGGCTCTACTTATTTTAAGAGGGAGCTGTGCAGCCTCTGCTTGACTTGTTTTAAGAGGAAGCGGTGCAGCCTCTGTCACACATCGTTCTGCATATAGCCTCTTGGCTATTGCAGACCTCTTCTTTGGCCGTGGCATCTGTAAAAAACAAACCAAATAAATTACATATAAATATGAGATAAGACAACACAAGTGGGTAACGCTTGCCATTCAAACACTACAAATGATTTTTTAAAAATAAAAATCTGACATCAAGAAATAACTGAATTATAGGACTGTCAACCTCAATTTTTACATTAATTTACTACTTTTTAATAATACATAAAAATTGCTTGCCTCAATGTGCAGTCTTTTAACCAATGCACCAGCACACATGAAACAGAAGTCTTGTTAGCCATGCATGGTTAAACTTTTTAATAAGAAAAACCTTAAAAATGTCTCACTTACCTCAACTTGCAGTCTTTTTCCAATACACCACCACACAAAGAAATAAAGCATAGTTAGATATGCACTAACTTTTCATTTATTATAATATTCATTTATCACCACTTACAAATCTGTCATATATATATATATTATATTATACACTTTCTGCAGCTAAATTTCTACTCAACAGAG
>JAOTNS010003816.1:0-37500 GCA_028476615.1 Culter alburnus
AATGCATTAATAACATTTAAAGTTATTATAAATTATTAGTGTTCAAGTGCATAGATTTTAATACATATATAGAGAAAAAAAATACATCCTAAATTTATAACTATTAAGTTGTGATGATAAATAAACTTACTTGACACTGTCTCTGGTGAGGAGATGATGAGTTTGAACATGTCAGACGACTCTGAGGAGATTCATGAGTCTCTTCCTCTGAGATTAAAACATTAAATTTTCATTCAATACTGAAAAGAACAATTAAAATATAATATTATTTTAAATCAGTAAAATATAATCTCACTTGAGCAGGTGATTTGGCCACTTCATTATCACATTCATTCAGTCCCCAGGATGAAGATGGACACTGCCATAGAGTTGAATCATGACGTCGACATTTAAAATAATCAAGCCAATTATGAGACTTCAGTCCCTCTGAATTACTGGTTCACTGGCAGATCTTCCACAGTTAGCTCTTGACAGATCAGAATCGCGGTGTCCTCTGTCCATCTTATTGTAACACACATTCCCCAGGATCCATTGTAGAAAACCTCCACATTCCCTTCACAGCCCTCAGTTAACCTGAACTCTTTAAACTCTAGAAAGACAAGGATGAGAATCAACTTCAACTCTCATGTGACTTACAGTATCTCACAGAAGTGAGTACACCCCCACATTTTTGTAAATTCTTTTCATGTGACAACACTGAAGAAATGACACTTTGCTACAATGTAAACTGAGTGTACAGCTTGTATAACAGTGTATATTTGCGGTCCTCTCAAAATAAAACACACAGCCAATGTCTAAACCACGGCCACAAAAGTGAGACACCCCTAACTGAAAATGTCCAAATTGGCCCCAATTTGCCATTTTCTCCCTGGTGTCATGTGACTCGTTAGTGTCACAAGGTCTCAGGTGTGAATGGGGAGCAGGTGTGTTAAATTTGCTGTTATCGCTCTTACTCTCATACTGGTCACTGGAAGTTCAACATGCACCTCATGGCAAAGAACTCTGAGGATCTGAAAAAAGAATTGTTGCTCTACATAAAGATGGCGTCGGCTATAGAAGATTGCCAAGACCATGATACTGAGCTACAGCACGGTGGCCAAGACCATACACGGTTTAACAGGACAGGTTCCTCAGAACAGGCCTCGCCATGGTCGACAAAGAAGTTGAGTGCACATGCTCAGCGTTATCCAGAGGTTGTGTTGGGAAATAGACGTATGAGTGCTGCCAGCATTGCTGCAGAGGTTGAAGGGGTGGGGGGTCAACCTGTCAGTGCTCAGACCATACGCCACACACTGTATCAAATTGGTCTGCATGACTGTCATCCCAGAAGGAAGCCCCTTCTAAAGATGATGCACAAGAAAGCCCGCAAACAGTTTGCTGAAGACAAGAAGACTAAGGACATGGATTACTGGAACCATTTCCGTGGTCTGATAAGACCAATAAACTTATTTGGTTCAGATGGTGTCAGGAGTGTGTGGCGGCAACCGGTGAGGAGTACAAAGAAGTGTGTCTTGCCTACAGTCAAGCATGGTGGTGGGAGTGTCATGGTCTGGGGCTGCATGAGTGCTGCTGGCACTGGGGAGCTACAGTTCACTGAGGGAACCATGAATGCCAACATGTACTGTGACATACTGAAGCAGAGCATGATCCCCTCAAACGGAAAAGTGGAGGAGCGCAAGGGCTCTAACATCCACCAGCTCTGTGATGTCGTCATGGAGGAGTGGAAGAGGGACCTGTGAAGCTCTGGTGAACTCATGCACAAGATGGTTAAGGCAGTGCTGGAAAATAATGGTAGCCACACAAAATATTGACACTTTGGGCCCAATTTGGACATTTTCTCTTAGGGGTGTACTCACTTTTGTGGCCTGCGGTTTAGACATAATGGCTGTGTGTTGAGTTATTTTGAGGGGACATACAATCTGTACACACCTCTTTTACATTGTCACAAAGTGCATTCTTCAGTGTTGCACATGAAAAGATATAATAAAATATTTACAAAAATGTGAAGAGTGGTACTCACTTCTGAATACTGTAAATCTGTTCATTGGGTGGAAATAAAAGAATTTGATGATTAAATAAACGATGATTCTTTTAGTGCTTTTAAGGAATAAATACTCGAAAAAACAATACATATCCATTTCCAAAGGATGAGATAATTTTAATAATAAATATATTTAAAACATTTAAAACAATCATGCAAAGTGTTACACAATTTTTAAAAAAACAAATGTTAATATTATTAAAAATGTATTAGAAAATGCTACTGACCAAATGCACAATATGTACATATTTAGCTACATTTGTTGTATGAGCGTCCATCAGTAACTACACTGATTTCAGTCTCAAAGCTGGTTCTAAACTTTATGTTTTTGATTTACTGGCAGATTGACCCATTTGTTCAGGAATCATACACTAGTTATGATATATGCTTTTAATTCATTAAAGAACCAACTCAATTAAAGTCATTCATTAGGCTATTGGACTACATTAGTTGCACTACGTGTCAAGCTAAGATTCAGTAATGTTGTATTGTGGTACTGATAAGTAAATACTTCAGAAAAGTCTGTCAGGGTATTTTAGTCCAGTACTCCATCCACACCGAAAAGTGCACATGAAAGACTGTTATTTGGTTCTAATGGTTAATATTTTTAATATTTCTGAATAAGGACCTATTCTCAGTTCCCAACCTGCTGTAATGTGCAAATGCAAGTATACTGATATTATCAGTCACATACATTATTGAAATGTTATTATTGAAATTATGGTTCACTGTTTACCTGAGCACACGACTCCTAATCCTCTTTGTGTTGACAGTCATGTTTTCCCCAGCCTGGAGAAGAGCAGCTCCACAGGGACGTCTCATTCCCCTCACCTCCACCATCCAGCCATATGGGTCCAGAACCAGGACCAAACAGGCTGGTACCTGCTGGTACTGAGGGCCACTCCACACTGCAGCTGTCTGCACACACACATGGGCATCTTTAATATCCCAGGAGTCTCACACACTGTCCCATGAGCCGCTGGAAAAACCTCCAAGCCTCCCTGCCAGTCTCCCCCAGAACCCACCAGCCTGATGGACCGCGACCTGATATTCAGAGAAAGAGAAACACATTAGTGATCACTAACAACGGAAGAATCTCCCCAGATGTTGCTCTTCTCACCAAGGCAGGTGATTGACAGCTGTTGTGTGGAGCTGCAGTTGAGAGTTTGTGGAGAGCTGCAGTTCCCCAGATGAGCTTCACTCCCAGAGCACTGGAAGCCCGTCACACACTCATGACTGTGTTCAGGACTGGATGAAGAGGAGCCGGAGAAGTTCACAGAGCCACAGCCCAGCTGTCTGCAGACCACAGAGGATTCAGTGAGACTCCAGGAGCCAGCAGAACTCTCCTCCAGACCTGATGGATGGAAACTTCCACCTCCCCCTCACACTGTCTCTCTCCAGACAACCGCACCAGACCATCATGAACAGCCAGAGAGGAATCTGAGTGAAAGATGTGAACTTTATTAAGATATTTCTAGATAATTTATAACATTTAAAATCAATAAAACCCCCTCACTAGAGCAGATGACTCCAACATCTCGTCTATGAGAACATTCAGCTCGACTCCATGAAGAGATGGAACATTCTGAGAGTTTTGTTTCATTCCCGTCACAATCAAACACATCAGCCCAGATTTCACCACTTCCCTCTCCAAACCAGTCTGATCCACAACATACACAGCAACCCACAATTCAGCTGTCTACAGAGGACACTGGCAGCTCTTCATATCCCAGCATGCATCACACACTGTGCCCATTTACTGAAGTACTGACGCTCAACTCGACCAGAACAGATGTCAGGACCATTGACCAGTCTGAGATCAGTGTAACCTGGACAAAGAAAAAGACAGTCAAAGCTTAATAAAACGGATCCAATAATTACATTTTAGTATTTAATAACTGGGTTCAGATTTCTCCACTGGCAGGGTAGATATTGACATTTTACCAGAACATATCAGTCCCAAGTTGTTTTTTTGAGAGCACAGAATGTCTTGTGAAGTTGGACACAATTGAACAAGTGATTCATCTCCTCTGCACTGAATCTCTTGTGTCCACATCTGAGCGTCTCCTTTGCCAAAAGCATCTTCTCCCAGCACCTGTACAGGAGCCCCACAGTCCAGCTCTCGACACACAACCTCTGCATCCTGCTGGTCAAAGGCAGCAGCACACACTGTGTACCATGTGTTCCCCTGAAGAACCTCTAATCTCCCAGAGCACAGGTGAGGTCCATCAGCAAGTCTTGTAAATCGTCCATAGTTTATGGTTTCTGATTATTTGCATAACACATAAAAACACTTTAATTAGAATAATGGTGAGTGAACCTGTCTTACTGTGACTGTTACGAAAAACAATAACTGTGACTGATTAAACCTTTCCTTCAATTTAATTAATAATGAAAATATCTAGGAAGTTTTAAATTACAATTTTATAAACTGTTTTGAAAACAAAATGTATCAAATTATTGTATATTTTTTTAAAATTTTGTTTATTATTTTGCATATTGTGTTAATAGAAGAAATGGTCAACAATGAGGTGTATGAAACTGCTTACGTGAGCATTTGACTCCAGCATCATATTTATGATCGCCACAGTCTCTGTCATGTACACCCCATCCTAATGATCTACAGTCCTTCAGTGTTGACTCTGATCCTCTACACTCCACTTCATCCATCCAGATTTTTCCTGATCCTTGTCCAAAGTAACCTCTTGGTGCTTGTAAAGCCTCCCCACAGCTCATCTCTCTACACACCACTTCAGCATTAGTCATATACCAGTAATTACTGCACACTGTTCCCCACTGACCATCATGAAGAACCTCCACTCGACCAGCACAGCGACTGTCACCATTAACAAGCTTCACATTCACATCATCTGCCCATGAGAGAAACATCATTAAATGAGTTCACAACAATTAAATA
The DNA here is from genome assembly GCA_028476615.1 of Culter alburnus. Taxonomy (NCBI): domain Eukaryota; kingdom Metazoa; phylum Chordata; class Actinopteri; order Cypriniformes; family Xenocyprididae; genus Culter; species Culter alburnus. Next base: position 4,959 of record JAOTNS010003816.1, read on the forward strand.
ATAACTCTACAGTAGTTACAGTAACATGTAACTCCAAAATCACATGTAAATCAATTTAAATAAATTTCATTTATCCAAATAGTATGCTTTATCTTTTTTTTACTTATGAGTCTGAGTGTACTTACTAGCTGTAATAAGAGTAACCACTGAAGACAGTAAAATAAGTGTCCGAAAGGTCTCCATCCCCTTTTGTTCTCATAAAAGACTAATAAATTCAGTACCAAAGTTTCTCCTCTGCTCCCTCAAACACACTGAAGAAACTGGCTCCTGTCAGTCCCCTAAAGAGAGAGAGACTCTCACAGCTGCCAATGACACTCAATGTTACCTTATTAGACACACAGAGGAAATCATCAAACACAATCACTGACAAATCAGAAAGCAGCATTTTTATTTTTCTCCATATATATCATAACGTGTGAGCGCTGATGAGCGGGACTCCTCCTCCAGCGTGAAGAGACACTTCACTGAGGACAGACTCGTGTCAGTCATATGTCAGCGTGGAGATAAAGTCACACTAAACTTAAAGAGATTGATAGAGAAACACTGGCAGGTTATTTCATCAAAGCCTGGATCTGCACACCAACATACAACACTGATGACTGACTGATCACTTACTGACACTTGATTTCACACACAAAATACTTGATCTTTGCTTTAAATATAGAAATTAATAAACTGAACATTTAAAGTAATTTTTGGGACAAATGTGTAAATATTTGGTATATTTTACTACAATGTCAATAAATTATATTATGTTATTATGTTAATAAAATATGAAATGAACTGACTGCTTGTGTACAACAAACAGACAAATTTCAGACCACGTTTGTAAATAAATTACTGTTCCACATATATTCATCTGGCATTATATCTAAGACATTTGTAGCTGTAGATGTGTTTAATATTGCAATGTGTAATGCATCCAGCAGGTGGCAGCAGAACATTTAAAGAGAAGCAAAAAGGTCTTGTTCATGATGGAGTTTCTCATGCATTTTTATAGACAGAAAATGTATTTATTTGTTTACAGCTACTTTTTTATAGCTACAATTGTAATTTATTTAACATATAGCTCTCTTCACAGCACATTCATTTTACTCTTTGTCTGCTGTTATAAGATAGCTATTGTACAACCCCAAATCAAGAAAAGTTGGGACATTTTATAAAATGCAATAAAATCAAGAATCTGTGATTTGTTAGTTCTCTTGAATGTTTATTTAACTGACAAAAGTAAAAATAAATGTTCACTGGCCAAATTGTAATTTGCAAATATGAAAAAATTATGATTTTGATGCTGCAACACACTCCAAAAAAGTTGAGACAGAGGCAAAATAATATTGAAAAGGTTACAGTATATCCAAGATATATGTGAAATATCCAACAGTTTTGAAACAGTCCACAATGAGCAGGTGAATTGGTAATAGGTGAGGGTATCGTGTTTGTGTTCAGGTAAAAGGAACATCCAAAGATCATGGCTCTTCACTTTGTGCTAAATTTCATGAGAGAATTGTCAAACAATTCAAAAATCACATTTCTCCATGCAAGATTGCAAAGTATTTAGGTTTTTAACCATCCAGCATTGATAATATGGTGAAAATATACAGGGAATCCAGAGAAATCTCAGTCCATGTAGGGAAAGGCAGGAAACTTCTGTTGAATGTGTGTGACCTTTGACCCCTCAGATGGCATTACATGACAAACCATCATGCTGCTGTGTTAAATAAAGCCACATGTTACTGAACACAGTCTGCTGCTGCATCAAAAAAATACAACTTGAATCTCTGTTACGCTGCATTCACACGGGGCGCCGGCGTTAACGCTTCTCATTTACTTTGAATGGGTGACGTCAGGCGTTGCCGAACTGAATTGTGGGTTCCGTCGCGTCGCTTCACTCGCCTTGCAAGCGGCAGAAGTTGAAGATTTCTCAACTTTTCAAGTGCCAACGCAGGCGTCATCCAATCAGATGGCCCTATGCAAATTCCCTAGAGCAGTCGCTAGCCAACTGCGTTCGTGCAACACCGGAAAGTAATGTGATTGGCTGTAATCACTATAACGGTTGCGTCAACACAAGCTTCAGACACGCCCTCCGTCAAGCGTTGACGCTGACGCCCCGTGTGAATGCAGCGTTACATGAGGAGAAAGCTATACATCTGTTCAGTGCAGAGATGGCGGTGAGTTCTCTGGGCCCGAGTTCATCTCAGATGATCTAAAACACAGTGGAAATGTGTTCTGTGATCAGATGAGTCCATGTTTCAAACGGACATTGAGTTCTCAGTCCCAAGACAAAAGTCCCATCCAGACTTCATCAGCGACAGTGTGCAAAATCAAACATCTGTCCTGGTATGGAGGAGCATCAGTGCAAACGGCATGAGTGACTTCATATGTGTGCAGGAATCATTGATGTGGAGGAGTATATTAGGATTGTACAGAGACATAAACTGCCATCAAGATCACGTTTCCTGGCAAGCAAGACAATGGTACACCAGGCCTCATTCTGATGTGTTTGACTGACTGCAGTCCAGATCTGTCTCTTACTGAAAATGTACGGCCATCATGAAAAGACAACGATGATCACAAACTGATAAGCAGATGTCTAGAATCAGGCGAAATTTGGCAAAAATGACACTAGCAAAACTGGAACAATTAATATCCTCAATTCCCAAATGCTTAAAAAGTGTAATTAAAAGGAAAGGTGATTGACACAGTGGAAACATGGATCCAACATTATGGAGTTACAGCCATCAAAATTTACATTTGTGTTATACTGTAACAAAATACAATCAAGTTGGTCAGTGAAAACACTGAAAATCTTTTCTTTTAACTTCTGTCAAAGTTTCAAGAGAATTAACAAATCACAGATTCTTGATTTTATTGCATTTTACAATGTTTTCAACTTTTCTTGATTTGAGGTTGTAAAACAGTGACAGAATGATGTAAATACTCTGTAGCAGTGAGAGAGATAGGCCTGTTTATTTTATTTTCAGCAGGTTCTCATAATAATCGTTTCTAAAGGTAGGCCTGAGTGTTTATTAAAAATCAAATGAAACTGTCAAATGAAGCCATAAAAGAAAGGGGCAAATTACGTTTTTTATTATTTTTTCCACATTTTTTAAATGAGAAAATTAAACTTTAGTTGGATCTTTTTAACTGTTAATATCTCCCTCTAGAACAACAGAACATCAAATTATGCGTTCAGTGTGAGCTGGTCACTGATTTTATTCTAGAAGAGTAACGTCCATTTATCGCTCCCGCTCTCCGTTCCTTCTGAACTTTTTTCCGCTACAGTAGAACATTTTAGTACATTAGACTAGTACAGTGACTTTAACACGAGCAACTGACACTCACAACACTGCTCTAGTATCAACCCGTTGATACAGCGGTGAACTCAACACAACCACGACTGAAACAGTGTAGTCTATCCACTGCGCAGAAAATTACCGTGTTTACACCGGCGCGTCCACAACAGCTACACTGGACGAGTCAAGGCGAACTTGGCGTTATATATATCCATCTACCGACATCTTGATATACTGTTCATTTTTATATGCATGTATGGTCTTGAATTAAAATATAATTAATTAATTAATTAATTAAACCAGATTTTGTTACTTTCATGTTGAGGTAACTGAATTAGTTTACATTCATGCACGATTAAAAAAGAAGAAAAGAAAATATAGAGTAGCCTATATTTAAGTTTACCTTGTCTTAAGGAATGTACAATGTAGTCTAATGTTATGTAAAAATATTCAGCACCCTTTAAATTCGTTGGCAAATGTTTGATGCATGTTTTATTATAGTCTGTGTAATTCTTGATAGTTGAAAAGTTGTTGAAAAGGAAAACCAAGAATAATCAGTCCAAACTCATCCTGCAGATAAAGCGAATGGAAAATATTCCAGTGCAAATAATTCATATCATCCACAAAAATAAAACTAAAGAAAAAAGTTTTTTATGTATTTTAAATTTAAACTGGACCATCACACAATAAACTGTGCAGGTGTTTAAATGTGCACTCTAAAAACTAATTCAGGGGACCTTTAGTCATTACTTAAATATATATATTGTTGTGAAATAAAAAATCAAGTTCTGAAATGCTGTTAGACTTTTACTTGTAAATGTTATTTTATGACTTGGATGACACAAATTATGCCTATTGATTCGATATATTACCATGACTTGTCATAGTTTAACATTTTCAGTTAATCAAAATGTTTAATTTTATGGTTCTGTTATGTAAAATACATTCTGATGGTGTAAACGTTTTCATTGTTTTGGAGTTGTATGAACACTTCTTTTAACTGGGCTGGGATTTATATTTCCCATCATGCTTGCCCATGGCACTTGAAAGGGAGGTAAATGCTAAAATTAAGTGTTATTAATTTTTTTTGCACAAGATTAATGGTAGGGAGATTTAGCAGTAATTAGTGTTTTGTTATTCTAAGTTTAGAAGAGTTAATGTGTTAATGTGGGTTTTTTGGAGATTTACCTCATGGTGACAGGTGGTGCTTGGTAAGGTCATGTTACTTAGAAATGCAGTTTATTTGTGTCCAAAAAGCATCTTCACCTTACTTAAAACATTATTTGGATCAACTTAAATAGTTGCATTCATATTGACAATTATTAAGTTCATGTTACTTAGAAATGTTTTTTATTATGGGAAAAAAAACGTCTTCACCTTACTTAAAACATTATGTTGGATCAACTCAAAATATTGCTTTGAATTAATGTAATTCTCCCAACTGGCTTAAGTTAAAAATTCTAGTGGAAAACGTTAACATATTTTTTTTTTGTTGAACCAATCTTTTATTTTTTAGAGTGTGTGTGATTTTTTAAGAACAAAATTATGCGTACAATCATCTTTGCAAACCTTTTTGTTGTTATCACTAAAGTTTCTTAAAACTGCATTGGGAATTGTTTTGCTCCAATTTATTTTAAATGTTGTCATTATTAGCCTAAAATCACCTAAGAATAATTTTTCCACATTTTCTTTTGTCCACTTTCCTCCAAATGCTTTTTTAAAAATTCATTCATTCATGAAGTTAATAAAAAATTAATTTATTGATTAAAAACACATATATTTTGAGTATGCACTGATATCAATGTAAAAATAATAGACCAAATACTGAAAACAGATTATTTTTTGTTGCCAAATTTTGTAAAGCATGTAACATTTAATTAAAAAAGATTTGAAATATCATAAAATCATCAGGCATTGATGCATTTGTAGCAACATAAGAAACTCCCAGTATCTCCAGTAACTGTAATATGATTTGATGATCAGAGGCAGTGGGTGTGGTCAGTGAGTCATATGGCCACCCCTCTTTATTTGACCCCTCCCCCACCTCATCATAGTCTGTTTTTAAAAACAAAAGAAAATTCATATTTTCAAAAAATGAGCAACATAATGATTAAAGTAGATAGTTTTGTAAAAATGTGACAATAACCGACCCAACAGGTTTCTCTCATCTTCATCACTGTTCTTCACATCATCATACTCCTCCTGATCTCCCTCTGATACACATGTGAAATAAAATCTCACATTGTGATTTTAATACAGCTTGTGTCACTGATGATGTCATTGATCTCTTTCTCCTCATGACTGTCTGAGACCATTAGATTTACTCCTGATGAAGTCATGATGATTCATTAAAGGTAGAAACATGTTCAATATTAGCGGATGATGATAAAATACAGTTCTGTGTGACTCACCTGTTACACCTGGAATGTTCTGTCCATTAATGATGACATCATCATAATGCTCCGGTGTGTCCACTACATAAACATGAAGATATAAACAGAACAAATGATACATCATCATATCAGAACTGAGCATCACTTCAGAGGTATTATGTTAAACACACAAACAAAAGAAGAATAAAAAGTAAAAACACCTTTTTTAATATTAAAGTTCTGTCCACTCGTCATGACATCATCATAACTCTCAGGTGTGTCTTCTACAAATTGAACATGAGACACACATACAAAATATAATAATATATATATATATATTATATATATATTATCCTATTGTAGCTGACGCTGATGGGTCAGCTGTGGGTTATGTATGACTTATTAATTTAAAAGGTTTATTTTATGTTTTGGTAATTATGTATTTCACTTTATGTATTGTACTTTATAATTATGTATTGTACTTTATTGTTAAATTCGGTTGTCTGCCAGCTGAATGTGTCATGTGACTCTTCCTGATTTATTTCACCTGGAAGTATTGGCGCCAACAGTATGGCGATGCATGAATTCAGACAAGCATGTTAGTGCTCCTGACTATTCTACTGCTGGTTACCAGGCATACACGGTAAAAAATCATAATATTTTGTATATTCTTTATTTGATTTGTGGTTTAGTGGTGTTATGTGTAAAACTGTGTTGTTGTTTTATTTGTGTCTAGTTTTCACGGTGTTCCATAACAAATAAAACGCATGGACATCAGTACTTTGGAATCGTGGACTGTTTAATAACCAGCCAGTAGTTACACTTATTATATAATATCAGAGCAACACCTGTCTCACGATCTGGTTTCAGTCCATCAGTGATGACATCATCATAGTATCCCGGTGTGATTTCCTTCATCATCTCTTCTGCATCAAAACATTTTATATTTTGAGTGTTTGGAATATTTTGGGAAACAAAATTTAAATGCTGTTGCAGGTCTTGAGACCATTCAGCTTTTTTAATCATCTGGTAATGAATCATGTGATCAATTACTGACCTTTCAGGCCACTGCCATTGGTGACATCATCATCGTATACAGTCTTGAACTCTTTTTCTAATAAGAGAAAAGTTTTAGTTTTGTGAACAACTGAAACATTCAAACACATTTCATTTAGTGGTAAAATATGTGAAATATATTTGATAAATTGTTTACAGTTTGTAAATCAAATAATTGATTTTAGGTGTTGTTTGAATATACTTCAGCTCTCTAACCTGAGAGAAGCTCATCAGCATCTTCATACCCAGAATGCAGTTCTCAGAGATGAGACTCCCTGTTAAAGGAGCAGAACAGTCAGAAACATGTTCATCATTACAAACAGACTGAATCCTCATTTCCATTGGATCATAAAGCTTTTGTTACTGAAACACAACACAAATATTAATAACTTACATTTTAAAAGCATTAGAGGCAGAAATCTCATGTTTTAGAGGCCTATTAGTAAACACACATGTATCCTCACATGAACCATTCCTCACTGCCTTCCAGAAATACACACAGGAAGAGACAAAACACACACACACACACACACCGCACCTACATGTACAAAACATAAGAACCTCCTTATTACTCCTAAAAATACACACAGGAAGAGACACACACACACACACACACACACAACACACACATGCACGCACTAATGTGCACTTACAAACATATGAACTGCTCCTTATACTCTAAAAATACATACAGGAAGACACACACACACCTGCAGCTCTGTGGTTTTCTGCAGGAGGTTTAACAGGACTAATAATAGATGAACATCAAGTGTCTGACAGACTCTCTTATTAATTCATCATATTAAATAAGATTCAGGGCTCATGTCTCACCCCTCTGAGTGAAGTGATTGTGTCTGTGATGAATCTCCTCATAAACGGCCTCAGTCGTGCTCCTGTGTCTCCTCTTAGAGAGAGCTGTGAGTGTAGAGAGACAAACCTGTTGTCAGTTCACAACACATGACTGATCACACACTGAATAAGACACAATATGACAGTCTCTGGATCTCTCCTACCTCTCCTCATCACTCTGTTCTGCTGAATCAGTATAAGCAGTGGCACTAAGAGCAGGAAGAGCACAACTCCCAGAACAATCACAAGCACAGAGAGAGACGGAGGAGTTTGTGAACGAGAGACTGATGTTGAGCTCAGGAGAAGATGATGTTGTTGTGGCAGGAGTAGTGGACACTGACAAATCTGGCAAAACAGACACAAACACATTCAAAATCAAATCAAAGCAAATAATTGATTTAACATTCCTTAATGTTCTGCTGTAACCTGCACAGGTGAGTCCAGCGTGCTCTTTGTTGGAGCAGTCAGTGTGGTTCTTCAGGGAGAGAGGACAGTCCCACAGGTGAATCTCATTCCCTCTGCACTCGACTCTGTTCAGCCACACAACACCTTCTCCAGCACCAAAGACTGAATTCCCATCAGCCCTCAGTGCTGCTCCACAACCCAGCTGTCTGCAGACCACCTGAGCATCGTTGATGTCCCACAGATCATCACAGACTGAGCCCCACACAGCGTTATGATACACCTCCAGCCTCCCAGAGCACCGGCCCTCCCCTCCACTCAGTCTGAGAGGAACATGATCTAAATCACACACATCAACATCACTGACCAGCTTCAGCACAGTACAATAATACATTTACATATAACCATTAAAAATTGTGATACATAATGAATTTGGAATGTGGATTCAGTGTTTAATTGCACAGATGTTAATAATTGAAGATGTTAAAATTTCATTCAATACTGAAGAGAAAAATATAAAAAGAAAAAAATAATTATCAAATCATCTTAAGTCAGATTAACGAGTTTGTTTGCCCATATAATCTTTAGGGTATTAGGTTAGCTAATTTGGCTGGTTGTCCACTGAGGAGGGGCTCGATGAAGCATCTTCAACTCAAGCTCTGATATACCCCCCCAGTGAATAAATATAGGATTTGATTACATAGGCCAAGGTACCTGAGATGAAGGTGGAGTTTGGGGAGGTGGAGGGATGCTGGAACAGCTGAGACTGAAGAGAAGTAAGCAGCTGCTTATATACTCTTGCTGTTGATTGGAAGATTAGATGGGGTCGCTCCTCCCTAAATTACATTTAGGAACTTCATGTAATATCATCTTACCCGAGCAGGTGATCTTTGTCACTTCATTATCACAGTCATTCAGTCCCCAGGGTGAAGATGGACACTGCCATAGAGTTGAATCATGACGTCGACATTTAAAATTATCAAGCCAATTATGAGACTTCAGTCCCTCTGAATTACTGGGTTCACTGCCAGATCTTCCACAGTTCAGCTCTTGACAGATCAGACTCGCTGTGTCTCTGTCCATCTTATTGTAACAAATTTCCCCAGGAGAATTAATCATAATAAAGAATTGTATAATTCAGATTCTGATTCCTCTTAATGATTATAGTTCCTTAATGATTTCATTAATAATTATTTTTTGTGTTTTAAGGAATGTAAAATTAAAAAAGAAAAGAAATACAATTCCATTGCCAAATGATGAGATAATATAATACATTTAAATTAACTCTTTAATGTCTTCTCACAGTCTTTTTAGAGGAGGCATACATAAAATACTAATACTGTCCAATGTATAATGTAGTTTGTTATCTACACTTTGTTAAATGAGAATCCAGTCAGTAACAATATTAATTTAAATTTCAAAGTTAAGTTGTAAGCTGCATGTCTTTGATTCACTAAAAAGAACCAGATAATTAGAGTAATTTGTTTGGGAATTGGACTATTTTGGTCTGGCTGTGTGTCTAGTGCTGTAGATTCAGTTGTGTGTTGTGTTGTGGCACAAGTATTTTAATATGGCATTCCATCCACATTGAAGAAATGCACATGTATTAACAGAATCAGTTCCTTTATCCTGTATAAGTACACAGTGCTGTAGCCTCTGGGTATGGTGCAGGGTATGCCCTGCATATGGCCCGGCAGATTAGGGGCACACTATGGCACAGACTTAATTTGTGCCAGAATAAGACAGATCCAGACTGGCACATTTAGGGGATCCCCATCTCATACACCAATGAAAGATATTAATGCTATTAAATATTAAGATATTAAAGATATTATATTAGATATTAAAGATATTAATGCTGTATATATGTTCAGAAAAATTAAGCATAATAACTATAATGTTGTCGATAACTTGCAATATCCATGTTGAATGCATGCACTGTGGAATAAATGACACTACAAATTGGTCCATGCCATGATCTATTATTACAATGACAAGTCATGTTGGCATAATTAAAGTCACAATTGTAAGTTGCCAGTTTCAAAAATAGAGGGTGCAAGATGTAAAATCACAATAGTCAGAAATAAAGTTAAATTTGAGTGTCTTTTTTAAAAAAAAAAAAATAAATAAATAATTAAACATTAAAAATATTTTAAACAAAATAAAGCTGCACAGTCACACAGGTTAAAGCTGTTAGTATATCATGGAATATAAAATCTTTTTGTAATTAATTAATAATAGTATTTTGTTTATAAATTGCTTTTTGCTATTGATGTTCTTAGTAATTGTATATTCACTGATTAAATAAGATCTGTTTTAATTATATACAGTAAATGTTAATCAATTTAAAATTGCCTAAAGAAAATAATTTCTGTTAGTTTTAAATTTATCTCATCGGTGACTTACAGTATGTCTCTCTTCCACCAAGCATCTCGATGAGGAAGAGGAAACATCCTGTTTATCAGTACTTTTGATGTATATGATGAAAATCACAAATGCCTCATCTGATTTGTCACTGAAGTTGTTTGATGATTTCCTCTGTTGTGTCTAATAAGGTAACAGTGAGTGTGATTGGAGGATGTGAGTTGCTCTCTCTCTCTCTGTCTGTCTTTCTCTTTAGGGGTGCTGAGGGGCCCTAAGTCTTCAGTGTCTCTGACAGAGGAACACAGGAGAACTGAGACTGAGCACTAAGATTTTTTTTTCAGTTAACATTTACAAGGTGTAAAAGTGCAATGGAGCTACAAAGATGCCTTTTTATCATTTATTTGTCCTCCCTGTTGACCCTCACCACAGCTGGTAAGTAACCATTTCAAATACCTGCTAAAATAATCTTTCTTAAAGTACATTTTGCATGCAACCCTCTGTTATTCATAATAAAGTGAGATCTGGGGATTTTTTTTACAAACGAAAATAAAATATTACAAAACTGCTAACTTTAAAACAGAAAAATTGACATAAGCAAATATGACTCTGAGTACATTTACATATGGTCAGATATAGCTCCACTGCTGCTGATAATAAACCAAAACAAAAATACTAATACATTTTTAAATGTTTGTTCATTCATCAGTTTCAATGCAATTGGACTCAAACTGTTGTCAATTTTTATTAAGTTGCACAACTTCAATACTGGTCTCAGAGTTTTGCACCACACTGTAAGAGGAAAGGCTAATACTTTCTTAGAACTACGTTTCTAAGACATTAAAATATTTCTCTCTTTCTCGGATTTGCAGAGAATGTGAGGTTGGTTGGTGGTCACAGTCGCTGTGCTGGTAGAGTGGAGGTTCATCATAGAGGTCAGTGGGGAACAGTGTGTGATGACTGGTGGGATTTGATAGATGCTGCAGTGGTGTGTAGAGAGCTGGACTGTGGGAAGGTGGTGGATGCCCCTGGAAGTGCTTACTTTGGTCTGGGATCAGGAGTAATTTGGATGACTAATGTAATATGTTCAGGATCAGAGTTAACTCTAAAACAATGTGAAATGGCAGGATGGGACAAACGAGACTGTATTCATGCTAAAGATGCTGGAGTCATTTGTGCAGGCAAGTTGAATTAAACTATTTTTGTTTGCTGACAGTTAAGTTATATTTAAACTAAATCGTGTTAGCAAATACTTGTTTTCTGTTCTTTGGTAGAAATAAGACTTGTTGGAGGTTCTCGCTGCTCTGGACGGTTAGAGGTTCTTCAGGGGAACACATGGTACACAGTGTGTGCTGCTGCCTTTGACCAGCAGGATGCAGAGGTTGTGTGTAGAGAGCTGGACTGTGGGGCTCCTGTACAGGTGCTGGGAGAAGATGCTTTTGGCAAAGGAGATGCTCAGATGTGGACACAAGAGATTCAGTGCAGAGGAAATGAATCTCAGATTCACCTCTGTCCAACGTCACCATCATATAAAAACAACTGTTCAAATGACAATGCTGTGGGGCTGCTGTGTGCTGGTATGTTTAATTTGCTTGAATGCCTTCATTGTCATTATTTCAGTTCAATAATAATAAAAGGGTATACTATTTTTAGTTTAGTACGTTGTTTAATTATATTAAGATCTATAATTTTATGGCTATAAATTTTGTAATTTTAACTAAAATAGTTCATATTGTTGAATGATGAGTTTTACCAATGTTTCATTTAAATATGAACTAGTAATTTGCTAAACCGTTTTGTGTTTGCCAAAAGATTTTTGCATTTTTGTTGAAGTTAGGTTACATCAAAGAAAATCTAAAATTAAATATGTAATCTGTACATTTAAGTGAAATGGTTTTATATAGTTGAAAGAGTGCATACACTTAATGCTAATTTTTAAATTATATGCCTTTTCTTGGTTTTCATTTTATGCTTCATATAGACAGGGCGAGTGTGAGGTTGTCAGGTGGTTCTCATCACTGTTCTGGTAGAGTGGAGGTTTATAAAGGAGGTCAGTGGGGGACAGTGTGTGAAAACTGGTGGGACATGAGTGATGCTGCATTGACGTGTAGAGAGCTGGACTGTGGAGAACCTGTAGATGCTCTGGGAGATGCTCATTTTGGACCAGGATCAGGACCAATCTGGACAACTGATATACTCTGTAGTGGATCAGAATCTCTAAAGAACTGTGAATCACATGGATGGGGTAAAGATAACTGTAATCATGATATGGATACAGGAGTCATCTGTTCAGGTAGGTTGCCCTGAATTTAATCCTATTTATTTATTTCTTCAGTCTCTCCTACCTATTAACACACAAGCATCAACTCTGCAGCAACCAAAGCACCCTAGCAACCACTTACTAACACCTTGGCTATACCAACACATGCTATTAAATTCCTAGCAATGGCACAAACATGTATGGAAGCCCTAAACTGCAACTAAAAAATAAAATAATAAAAAAAATCTAAGATTACGAGAATAAAGCTAAAATAAAATTAAAGCTGCAAGCAGCGATGAAAGGGCCTTCGCACCCGGGCTCAATGCCACCCGTTGGCCTCAGGAAAACAGTGAATAGTGGGCGACATGCACATAAGCGAGTAAATGCAGGAGAATTATGGCAAAGTCATTTCAAAGTGTCACACTTCCTGCTGCCAACAGGTGGCGCTTTGACTATTACTGAATATTGCCATGAAGACGTCCTCATGCCAGAACTATTATCAAATGTGATGTTTGGAGCAGATCGGACAGTGTATGCCTGAATTACAACAAATTCCTGTTTTGTGGTGTTAATCGCATACATTAACGTTAGCCAAGAGTTGCATGATTTAACATGTTTCTAACATGTTTGTTACTTCATGGCATATATAAATGTGTTTCTGGGAGTGAATTACAATGCAAAGCATGGCATTTCCTGATGCCAGCAGGAGGAACTATGACTAACTAAATATATTGGCATATATATGTCTTCAGGCCAGGACTGTTATCACACATGTGAAGTTTGGGGCAGATTGGACACTGTATGCCTGAATTACAACATCTTCCTGTTTCATGGCGAAACATCGAATTTTGTCAGGCCGCCATGGACACGCCCTTCAATGAAAACACAAGATCTTCGCAATTTAATGTCACAATAGCCTTTAAATTAGACTGACCAAATATGATGTTTATCTGATAAAGTTAACTTCTTTGAGAAGTTCTTCAAATTACAACGTCTGGAAATGGCAAAATTTTAGCAGTTTTTGCAGAGAAAATTTAAAATATCTCACTCTGTTGGGTTTTCAGATTTTGCACCCAGGGACTTTTTTGTAGGTATTAGACTGTTACATGTGTGTACTGAATTTCATACCTGTACGTGAAACGTAGTGCCGTGAAGGGCGCTTCATTGAACTTTTGTAGGCGGCACTATTTTTGCCACAATTCTAAAACCCATATTAGATGTAAATTTTCACCACTTCTGACACATGTGCAAAGTTTCATGAGTTTGAGCAATTTTAGGCCCTCAAAAAAGTGATTCATTTCACTCTAAAAACTATTTCAGGGGACCTTTAGTCATTACTTAAATATATATATATATTGTTGTGAAATAAAAAATCAAGTTCTGAAATGCTGTTAGACTTTTTACTTGTAATTGTTATTTTATTGAGCTTGGATGACACACAAATTATGCCTATTGATTCGATATATTACCATGACTTGTCATAGTTTAACATTTTCAGTTAATCAAAAATGTATTTAATTTTAAGGTCTGTTAATGTAAAATACAATCTGATGACATGTAAACATGTTTCATTGTTTTGAGTTGTATGAACACTTTTAACTGGGCTGGGATTTATATTTCCCATCATGCTTTGCCCATGGCACTTGAAAGAGAGAGTAAATGCTAAAATTAAGTGTTATATTATGTTTTTTGCACAAGATTAATGTAAGGGGAGATTTAGCAGTATTACGTGTTTTTTATGCTAATTGAGATTAATGTGTTTAATGTGGGTTTTGGAGAGTTACCATCATGGACAAGCAGTATGTAAGATCATGTTACTTAGAAATGCATTTTATTGTGTCCAAAAACATTTTCACCTACTTAAACATTATGTTGGATCACTTAAATAGTTGCATTCATGTTGACAATTATTAAGTTCATGTTACTTAGAAATGTGTGTTTATTGTGGCAAAAAAAATGTCTTCACTTTACTTAAAACATTATGTTGGATCAACTCAAAATATTGCTTTGAATTAATGTAATTCTACCAATTGGCTTAAGTTAAAAATTCTAGTGGAAAACGTTAACATATTTTTTTGTTGTTGAACCAATGTTTATTTTTTTAGAGTGTTCAGAGAAGAAGAATAATTGACTGAGCAATTACAATAGGGTCCTCACACCACCTATGCTCAGGCCCTAATAAACCAATAAAATCAAAATCATTGGTCAGGTAATTGACAAGTTTTTTTTTTTTTTAATTACACCAAAAGTTATAAAATATGAGATGGGAGGAAAAATAATAAGTCATTGCAAATAATGTCGTTTGCATTCTCTTGCTAATGTTTTGGCGTGCCCCCGAGAAACTTTGTGTTGGCTCGCAAAGAACACAAAAGTATTGCAACTTGTCCAATCACATGCACGATTCACTTTGCGTGAACCCCCAGATCTTACTTTATGAGTAGGTTTTCATTCAGATATATTCAATTACATTTTTTTAAATACCCAGTCATATAAGTAATATGAATAATACAAATTATTTCAGGAAATAAAATATTTGCCATATGCAATTCATATAGGCTATGGGTACATTATTTTTCTATTACATAATATTGATATTCATACTGGCGTTAAATGCCACAGTTAAATAGTGTGCAGGGCGGGTTTATTTCTCATGTCCATCAATATATCTAGTAGTAAAGCTAATGCAAGTAGGGCCTACTAAAAATCAATTAATCAAATTTTAAATTCTGTCGAAAACAATTTAAAAAGATAACTGCAACTTTTAATCTCACAATTCCTACTTATTTTCTCAGAATTGAGAGATACAAAGTCCAATATTGACAAAGTCCAATTCTGAGGGGGAAAAGACTTTTGCAAGAATTGCAAGTTTATATTCTCACAATAACTTTATGCACGCATTTGCAAAGTTTATTTCATGCAATTCTGAGGGATGTAAAGTTTACACTTGTACACGCATGAACGGTCATGTGAGTCGCATGTCCGTTCATGCGCATACAAGTGTAAACAGTTGCCTCTTACACATGTCGGTAGCTGCAGTATTAAAAAAAATGTAGAGTTTAACTGCACAATGGCTGCTAAAAAAACAGCAAAACCAACGAAAACCAACAAAGCCAGCAAAGATTGCAGGTAAGTCTCCATGTTATTCTTTACACGGTCGTCAAGGAAACACAAAGTGAAAGTTTGCGGCCACTCCACCACTTTCAAAAGTCTCCGTTCCCTTTCGTGAAGCACCTCTGTATCCAACCAATGAGGAAACGTGACGTCAGAGGCGGGTGACGTCACGGACCAGGAAACTATAAAGCATATCCAGAAACAAAGAACGCCAGCTTCCGTTGTCTTCAGCAAGCGCTATCTGTATCTTGTCTTATTTTATTGTTGTTTGTCCTTGCATATATCGCACACACTGATCTCTTCGTCCGAGGACAAGGGTTTCATAACACAAAAATAAGACGAAAATAAATATAATGGCAGAAAAGCAGTTCATGAAGGGTGTTCCTCCCTGCCCGCGTTTCATTACGGGCGGGGATACACACAAGATGTGTATAAGATGCCTGGGAGTCGAGCATGCACAGGCAGCTCTTGAGGGAGCTGTCTGTGTACATTGTGAAAGGCTCACTCTCAGAGTGCTGCGATCACGCCGGGCGCTCTTTGAGGAGGGTGCCGCGGCGAGTGTTCCCCGCGGGGTCCGGTCCCGCTGCTGCCGAGGCACAGCGAAGGCTGCACTCGTGGGGTTCACAAATGGATCTAGCAGAGGGGGGAGAGACGGGCTCAGCCCTATCGCTCCCCTTACCTGCTAGACCCAATGTTTCTCCTCTGGAGGTGGAAGCACGTGCTGCGGTATCTTCCCCCCGGAGGGAGACACCGGCACTCAATATATCTTCCTCCGAGGAGGTTGATGTGGAGGGTGTCGGAGAAGGAGATGAGGAACCGCCATCCTCATCTCCAGCGTACGAGGAGCTGTTGGAGGTAGTGACCAGGGCAGTTGAAAAATTAAACATAGACTGACCCATGGAGAAAAGAGAGAATAAGCCCAAAAGCAAGCTCGACGAAAGATTTCTTCCCTCACGGTCACTACCCCAGTGTTGGGGTCTGCCGTTTTTTTCCGACCTCCACACTGAGGTGTCGAGGTCGTGGAAGAGACCAGTTCAATACCGTGTTTACAGCCCCCAAATATCACTATACAGTAACATCATGGGGCTGAAACACCACGGCTATGGGCCGATGCCTCGCGTAGAAGAGACGCTCACGAGCTATCTCTCGCCCGAGTCTGCATCGTCCCTCAAGACCCCGACGTTGCCCACTAAGCCATTAAAAACAACTTCGAGCTTAGTGGGCAAGGCTTATTCGGCGGCAGGTCAGGCGGCAGCATGCCTGCATACGATGTCCATCTTGCAGGCATACCAAGCCGACCTGCTGGGGGAGATAGATGAGAGTGGGGAAGCATCATTTGAGGCAGTACATGAGCTAAGAAAAGCGACAGATCTAGCTCTCCGGGCCACCAAGGAGACGGCCAAGTCAATCGGCCGCTCTATGGCAGCCTTGGTGGCCACGGAGAGGCATCTATGGCTCAATTTATCCGATATTAAGGAAAGGGATAAAAATGTGCTCATGGACGCACTGCTGTCTCCTGGTGGCCTGTTCGGCGACGCAGTAACATCTGTCATCGACAGGTTCCAGGAGGCACGCAAACAGTCAGCGGCGTTCCAAAAGCTTCACCCCCGTCACTCTCATCCCCCCCAGGCTGCTGGGCGGGAGCAGCCTCGGCCGACAGCCAGCTCCTCGGCGCATAGGGTGCAGCAGAAGGCCAGTGTGGCCACCCGAGCTCCCCCGCAGAAAGCCTGGGGACCGGGGCGGTCGGCACAGGCGAAGCCTTCCGGGACAGATCTGAAGACCGTCATTATCTCCCGGCTTCCAAGAAAAAGTCCTGACGCCAGTGGTCTGGGACTTTTGAGGGCAGCCCCCTCCAGGGTGATTCGGTTATCAAACCATCATATGTCCGTTTCTCCCCGGTGCCCTCAGGGGGCTGTTCTGCCAACCCTGCCACCCAGTGTGCGTCAGGGCGCAGTGGTCTCCACCGATCCTCCGAGGAGGGTCGGTCAGCGCTCGATTTGTTTGTCTGCCGGTGCGCCGCGTCAGATAAATGAGCCAAGTGCTCAAAAAACACCAGAGACCAGTCTCGAGAGGCTGGTTCCCTTAGTAAATATGGGGAAGAATGGAAACGTCTCCCGAACATTTCGAAATGGGTGCTGCTCATGATAGAACAGGGTTACAGAATTCAGTTCGGGTTCTCGACCACCCAAGTTCAATGGGGTTCTTCCCACAGTGGTAGCCCCAGAGCAGTCTCTGGTGATGGAACAAGAAGTTACGACGCTTTTGCAAAAAGGAGCCATAGAAAGGGTCCCTCCTCCCAGCAAAATGTCGGGCTTCTACAGCCGCTACTTCATTGTTCCAAAGAAGGATGGAGGGTTGCGTCCGATCATAGATTTACGTGTGTTTAATCGATCTGTAAAGAAGTTGAAGTTCAAATGCTTACACTCAAACAGATTATCCCCAGATCAGGTCCGAGGGACTGGTTTGGGTCATAGATCTGAAAGACCTTATTCCATGTATCCATCCATCCTCTCACAGGAAGTTCCGCAGGTTTGCTTTTGGGCGAAGCTTACCAATACAGGGTCCTCCTTCGGCCTATCCCTATCACCCCGCACGTTCACGCGTGCGTGGATGCAGCGCTGGCTCCGCTGAGACTCCAGGGCATCCGCGTACTGAACTATATCGACGATTGGTTGATATTAGCTCAAACAGAACGTTTGGCAGTTCAACATCGAGATGTTGTTCTGTCGCACGAAAAGCTTGGGCTGAGCTCAATGCCAAGAAGAGTGTGCTGGTCCCGAGTCAGGTTGCAAACTATTTAGGTGTAATCTGGGATTCCACCACGATGCAGGCGCAATTGTCTCCTGCTCGTGTGAATTCCATTCTCGGTGCCGTGAATGGGGTGAAGTTAGGCCAGTCACTCACTGTAAAACAGTTTCAGAGACTGTTGGGTCTGATGGCAGCTGCGTCCAACGTTATTCTATGGCCTTGCACATGAGACCCTTACAGTGGTGGCTCAGGACCAAGGGGTTCTCCCCAAGGGAAAATCCTTTCGCATGATCAAAGTCGCGCGGCGATGCCTTCATGCTCTGGCCATGTGGAAAAAGCCTTGGTTCCTGTCCCAGGGACCCGTGTTGGGAACTCCTCGTCGTCGCGTAATGCTAACGACAGATGCTTCCCTCACGGGCTGGGGGCCGATCATGAGTGGTCGCTCAGCTCAGGGCCTCTGGGAGGACCATCAGCTCTCGTGGCACATAAATCGGCTGGAGATGATGGCAGTGTTCCTAGCACTGAAGCACTTCCTCCCAGACCTGAGGGGACACCATGTGTTGGTCCGCACGGACAACACTACGGTGGTCTCATATATAAACCACCAGGGGGGTCTGCGGTCTCGCCTACTGTGCAATCTGGTCAGCCGCATCCTCCTGTGGGCCCAGGGAAAACTCCTTTCACTGAAAGCAGCGTATATTCCGGGGTGGGTAAATGTGGGAGCAGACGCTCTGTCAAGGCAGAGCGCGAGACCGGGGGAATGGAAACTGTTTTGGAAAACTTACGGTCGAGCTCAACTCAGTGCCCTCTGTGGTATTCTCTGGAGCACCCAGCACCTCTAGGGCTGGATGCTATGCTACAGACGTGGCCGAGGCTACGTCTGTACGCATTTCCCCCAATCTCATTGCTCCCGGGAGTTCTGGAGAAGGGGTCGACCTAATATTGGTGGCCCCATACTGGCCAACCAGAATATGCTTTGCGGACCTAATATCACTCCTTCACAGCTCTCCTATGGAGCTTCCTCTCAGGCAGGATCTCCTGTCACAAGCGGGCGGCACGATTCTCCATCCCCGCCCAGAAATGTGGAAACTGTGGGCCTGGCCTCTGAGGGGGCAAGGCTCATAGAATCTGGTCTCCCAACTGAGGTTGTGGAGACCATCCTTCAATCCAGAGCTCCCTCCACGAGGAAGTTGTATATGTACAAATGGAATCTGTTTGCAACATGGTGTGGCCAACGTAATATGGACCCTGTCCAGTCTCCTATTAGCTTTGTGCTACAATTCCTTCAGGAAAAGTTTTCAGAAGGCTTAACCCCTTCAACATTGAAGGTATATATCACAGCCATTTCGTCTTATCATAATCCTGTAGGGGGCTCCTCGGTGGGCCGAGACCCTCTGGTTATACGCTTCCTCCGTGGTGCACTGAGCTTGAGATCTGCGGTGCGCACGAAAACTCCGACCTGGGACCTTTCTGTTGTGCTCCAAGGGTTAGCTGAGGCTCCCTTTGAGCCAATAGAGCAAGTATCAGATACATTTCTGACACTAAAAACAGTGCTCCTTTTAGCCATTTCATCCCTGAAAAGGATTGGTGATCTGCAAGTGCTGTCAGTCGCTCCATCATGTCCAGAATTTGCACCTGGTATGATTAAGGCTTTTTTACATACTAGACCTGGCTATGTGCCGAAGGTCCCTACTAGGGTCCCGGGTCCCATTGTGTACTGGAGGCTTTCTGTCCTCCTCGATTTCAAAATCAGGATCAGGAAAGACGTAATCTGCTTTGCCCTGTGAGTGCGTTGGACGCCTACGTCCACAGAGCTGCCCTGTGGAGAAAAACAGATCAATTGTTTGTATGTTATGGGTCCCCTTGAAGGGGGGTCCAACGTCCTAGCAGAGGATGAGCAAGTGGGTTGTCGAGGCCATCTTACTCGCATACAAAGCAGTGGGACAGCCATGTCCCTTAGCTATTATAGCTCATTCTACGAGAGGTATGGCCGCTTCTAAGGCTCTAATGTCAGGAGTGTCATTGGACGACATATGTGGTGCAGCTGGATGGTCATCCCAGCACACTTTCATTAGATTTTATAATCTTAATACAAGTTCTACTCCAGGTTCCTTGGTGTTGCAAGATAGCAGCCAGGCACTTGAAGATACGGCGTAGTTGGGACAGCGTTCCCATCACGTCATTGACGTAGCGTCGATAGTTCCCACGAAAGAGAATGTCTCGGGTTACGAGTGTAACCCCTGTTCCCTGAGTAAGGGAACGAGACGCTACGTCGCGTTGCTGTACCTTCTACATACCTGGAGCGCTTTGCTTCAGACATATTCCAGAAGCTGGCGTTCTTTGTTTCTGGGTATGCTTTATAGTTTCCTGGTCCATGACGTCACCCGCCTCTGACATCACGTTTCCTCATTGGTTGGATACAGAGGTGCTTCACGAACACAAAATGCAGAGGGTTCCCATCACGTCATTGATGTAGCGTCTCGTTCCCTTACTCAGGGAACAGGGGTTACACGTAACCCGAGACGTTTTGGTCCATTTATACTGAAACGCAAACTCGGCATTTTCAAACTAGGGGCTGTTCACATATTGCAGGGGTGGGGAACGTTGATCCTGGAGGGCCATTGTCCTGGAGAGTTTAGCTCCATCCCTAATTAAACACTCCTGAAGCTAATCAAGGTCTTCAGGATTACTAAAGTTACAGGCAGGTGAGTGTTTTTTTTTTTTTTTTTTCAGGGTTGGAGCTAAACTCTGCAGGACAGTGGCCCTCAAGGATCAAAGTTCCCCACCCCTGACATATTGCATATTTTGCGCATTGGGCCGTGTGGCTAGGCGAGACCCACATGCGGTGCATTTTCCAGGCGCATCGAGATGAACAATTCTCAACTTTTCAGAATGCCACAAGCGCATTGTTCATCTCGATGCGCCTGCAGGTCATTTGACAAGAACCAACCAATCATGGTCTTTCCGTAACAAAACTGAAATCTCAGCCGAACCGGATAATTAAGATAAGCAGCAAAATAAACAGGCTTACCAACTTTTAAAAGAGGAAACAGTTCCCATATCTTTTCTTGATGATTTCAAAGGCCGTGCATCCATATATGCAGTTCATAATAACAATAAATAATCAAATAAAAAAGCTTTTTTTTTTATCTAAGTTGGAAACCACTGGTCTATACAACTTTATGCTCTGTCTATGCAACTCTATGCAACCATGAGTTTCCAAGCAAGGTATTTCTAAATTACATGATTAACTGAAAGACTTGTGCGTCCCATTTTGTGTACTTATGCACTATTCTATGATGTTTTTAAGTATAATAGAGTAGTGCGTTCACACAGAAAATTCCAAAAAGAAGAGTGCACCTTAAATACCCGGATGATGCACTAAATTAATGGAAAAACGAAGTGTGGAATGTTGGACACTTTGTGCACTCAACTGTCGCAGCTTTAATTACGTAGTGGAGGGGAAGGGAGGATCTGACACCATTGTTAAATGACAAAATAACCTTATACAATTCACCACTACATGGATGAGTGCATAGTGCAGAAGTACATAGTGTATAAGTGCATAGTGTATAGTGCGTCATTTGGGATGCAACTTTTTGTTTCATATTAAAGCGGAGTTTATTGTTATTATTTGATGGGTGCGCTACAAATTTTAGTGAAGTTTTGTTCACGCATCAAAAGAAAAAAAAAAGATTGATCTTGAAAATACATACAGGCTATCAATAAATAAAAAATAAAATCAACATATTATGGTTTATCCAAGATATGCAAAGACCAAACATATTTTTTTGTCTCAGTTAACGGCACACGTTTTTCTATGACCTTCTGCTTGCATTTTTGGGCTTTACTTGGATGCTTTATTTTCGTCTTTAGTAAATTGAGTTGCGGGGGTGTCCCTTACACCCATGGTCTCCACTGCTCTAGAGTCCAGTGGTGGCATGCTTTACACCACTGCATCCAACACTTTGCATTGCACTTGGTGATGTAAGGCTTGGATGCAGCTGGTCGGCCATGGAAACCCATTCCATGAAGCTCTCTATGCACTGTTCTTGGATAATCTGAAGGCCACATGAAGTTTGGAGGTCTGTAGCTATTGACTCGACTAGTTGGCGACTTCTGTGCACTGTGCGCCTCAGCATGCGCTGACACTGCTCTGTGATTTTACATGTCCTACGTGGCCTGAGTTGCTGTTGTTCCCAATTGCTTCCACTTTTTGTTATGATACCACTAACAGTTGACCGTGGAATATTTAGTAGTGAGGAAATTTCACGAATGGTCACAAACCTATCACGGTACCACACTTATATATGTATAATATATATAATACTTGTATTTAGTTTGTATGAAGATATTGTAAAAATTAAATGCATGAAAAAGATTTATTAATTTAAAGGCAAAAGTAATAAAAGTTTATATTGTATTCTCTCATTTTAGGAGTCAGGCTGGTTGGAGGTTCTCGTTGCTCTGGGAGGTTAGAGATACTTGATGATCAGACGTGGGTTTCAGTGTGTGCTGCTGCCTTTGACCAGCAGGATGCAGAGGTTGTGTGTAGAGAGCTGGACTGTGGGGCTCCTGTACAGGTGCTGGGAGAAGATGCTTTTGGAAAAGGAGACGCTCAGATGTGGACACAAGAGATTCAGTGCAGAGGAAATGAGTCTCAGATTCACCTCTGCCCAACATCACCATCACATGAAAACAACTGTTCTCATGACAACAATGTGGGCCTGCTGTGTGCTGGTAAGAGTCTGAATATATGGAGAGCAAATGTATTTCATATGACATATTCTTTTACATTTCAGTTTAAATGTATTTAAAATAAGCTATCCCTCTATCTATTCAGACATAATAATGAATGTGAGACTGGTGAATGGTAGCAGTCGCTGTGATGGTAGAGTGGAGGTTCTTCATAGAGGTCAGTGGGGAACAGTGTGTGACGATAGCTGGGATATGGCTGATGCTGCAGTGGTGTGTAGAGAGCTGGACTGTGGAGAACCTGTAGATGCACTTGGAGATGCTTATTTTGGACCAGGATCAGGACCAATCTGGATGAGTAAATTGATGTGCACTAGATCAGAATCTAGACTGAAGAACTGTGAATCTTTAGGATGGGGTAAACATAACTGTGATCATGATAAAGATGCTGGAGTCATCTGCTCAGGTAACCAGGTCCAGATATCACACTATTATTTTATAAATCCAATCTAAATGTATTTTCATTGGCTTGTAATGAACCATTATGTTGCCACATTATTCGGACTTCACATAGAAGATTGTTTGTGATAGTAAAGAACTACCAAAATGTATTTGGTACCAGCATGTCCATCCTTTCATTCTCCAATATGCTTGTCCTATATAACGGTCACAGGGATGTTGGCGCATATCCTAGTGTCTCAGGGCAAAGTCAGCGAAACAGTATTCTGAGTAATCTTCATTCTTTATGTTTCAGGAGTTCGTCTTGTTGGAGGCTCTCGTTGCTCTGGGAGGTTAGAGATTCTTCATAATCAGACGTGGGTTTCAGTGTGTGCTGCTGCCTTTGACCAGCAGGATGCAGATGTTGTGTGTAGAGAGCTGGACTGTGGGGCTCCTGTACAGGTGCTGGGAGAAGATGCTTTTGGCAAAGGAGATGCTCAGATGTGGACACAAGAGATTCAGTGCAGAGGAAATGAGTCTCAGATTCACCTCTGTCCAACATCATTGCATAAACACAACTGCTCATATAAAAACAATGTGGAACTATTGTGTGCTGGTAAGAGTATTATCACATAATCTTGTGTAACTGAACCTTTGAATATTCAGTAAAAAATCTGGCTGACATTGCACCTTCTAGGCAAGAACAACTGAATTGAAGATAACTGTATGATTGATATGTAAAAAAACATCCATACTTTCATTTGTAACAGAATTAACTATATTATATCCCAATAACACTGAATATATCATTAATATAATTTCTTTAATGTCACATCATTCTCTGTTATGCAAAACACTGAGAAAATAGTGAAAAATGTGTATAGACTCCGGGGCTCAATGCTAAGGATTTTTTTTACTGGCCCGGTTGGGCCAGTGGTTCAAATATTAACTTGCCCCACTAAAATATTCACTTGCCCCTCAACAAAAAATTTATAAAGTAAAAGAAAAGAAAATGGGCCTATAAAATAAGCCTAGTTTTTTTTTGTTGTTGTTGTTTTTGATACATTTAGGCTCGGTTTCACAGACAGCGCTTAGCCTAAGCCAGGATTAGGCCTTAGTTGAATTAGGATATTTAAGTAACTTTTATAAATGTATGCTAGAGAAAAAAAAGAAGAAAAAAAAGAAAGAAAGAAAAAAAAAACATTACTGGTTTGCATCTCAAGACAAAACAATGGCACTGACTTATTTTAAGATCTCTCAGTACAAGTTGCTTTCAGTTAAAACAACTCAAACATGCATTTTAGTAGGACTAGCTTAAGCCTTGTCTGTGAAACTGGGGCTAACCTTAATAAATAGGGTTACGACACCAAAAGCTACTAGATTAACTCACTTAAATTTTAAATATTGTTAGACGAAAGGTACAAATAATCAAATTATGTTTAATAGCAAAAATAAAACAGAACAAACATATAAATTAAATAAACAGTGCTTTTTAAGTTTTTTCAAGTATGTTTAAACAGGAGATTTTCAGGTACAGAAATTGTAATCTAATCATGTATAGCTAACTGTATAACTATAGATTAAACTCTATTAAAGTATTTCATTCAAGAAGATGCATAAAAAATGTTTTGTTGAAAACATTTGAAAACAATAAAATGTTGACAATATAAAACGTTAAATACTGTTATTTGAAATTATTTAAAAAATGAAGACACTTTAAACGTGAAATTAAACCCGGCAGTAGGTGGCAGCGAATGTCATTGAGATTCAACCGATTCATTCAAACGGCTGATTCATTCAGGAAGTGTTGCTCAGAGACGCAAAACAATGCTGTGGACTATTTTCGTAGGTGAAATAGAGCGAAACAGGTTCTTGTTCATTTAACTGTACGCTGTATAAAATCAGTATCACATTTGTAATCATGCTGATATTTGGACAAAAACTTTGTTTAATATTGGTTAACTATATTAAATTATATTAATATGAAAGATATACAGGGTCATTTTTGCCCCTTATTTTCAATTCTGGGGCATTCTAAAGGCATTTTTGATAGACTAAATCACGTTGTGAAAGCGTGCACTCTAAATATGCACACGCACTAGTCTAACTAGACTACATCACGTATTGCATGCGTGCACTTTGTGGCTGTTTTGTTTTTGTAAAGTGAGGGACATACTCAATAATTTCTGATCGTTAAATCAATCACGATATCATAGACGATATATAACGCACACCCTACAGCACTGGCCCGATCAGGCAAGTGACCGTTCCGTCTACTGTCCGAGCGTCGTTCACACTGGCCAGTGTCAATGTTTAGAGTTCTGCTCACTGATGTCTAGTTATGCTGAGCTACTGACAAAACTCTGAATATCAAAGATTTGATTCCAGAAATCTTGCAAACCTGGCAAATCCAGTTATAAGTTGATCCACAAAAACATTTGTTGTTTCAACCCGGTAAAAGTAAACACCAAATATTCCGGTATTGTGGGCAATCATTTTAATCATTTTATGGCATAAAGAGTTATTACATTTTTCCTGGTTTCCTATCGATATGATGCACTCGTATTGCATCACTAGATGTGATGGGAATTCTGAAGCCTTATTGAATCACACGGCCACAAGCCATAGCAGTGCAGGGATCTTCACAAACCTATTGGCTGAGCAGTGTAATCTGCATAAACTTATTGTGTTGCAGTGGATCTGCGCAAACCGGGTGCTGTAGTCTACCAGAATGGGTGGATCATCCGTCTATATAACGGGCTGATTTCGCTCATAGATTTCAGATTAAATCTTCTTTAGCGACGATCTGTCATCTCTTCAATGCGATAGGATGGAGGGCTAAAGTCGCTCACTCATCCAAGCCCTGGAGGACCACTTCAGCCCTTGACAGTGGGCCCTACGTCTCGGCTGGTCAGGTAGGCTTCGCCCTTCACACCATAGCAATCCTCCAGGTTTTTCAGGCCAAATTCTTCTTCCAGTTTATGGACGAGTCTGGACCAGACCCAACCGTATTCAGGGACCTGCACAGCACTACAGACCTGGCCCTGTGCACCACAAAGGCACAAATGATGTTGGAGCACCATTTATGGCTCAACTTGACAGAGATCAAGGATGCAGACAAGGTTGCCTTCCTCGACTCCCCAGTCTCCACCACTGGTTTCTTCGCCCCGCAGTAGACAGTTTTGCTGAGCACTTGACCGCTGTTATAGTGAACAAAATAATTTTTTTAAAAATATACTTGAAAAAAGAGCACCTTTCCTTTTCCCAATACTATGGGCATCAGTCCCCTGCCTCATAATTCAGCCCCTAGCCACCCTAGATTCATGTTCGAGGGGGTGGCTTACCAGTGCATGGATGTAGAACTCTCCCCTCTGAGACAGAATGGAGCGGGCATCCTGAATTACCCAAATGACTAGCTCATTTTAGCCCCAGTCGGAGGCCAAGTTAAATGCTCACAGATCCTTGCTCCTCAGCCATTTAAAATGCCTGGGACTCAGGATCAACTTAGCCAAGAGCTCACTGTCTTCCAGCCAGTGAATCACATTCCTGGGAGCAGTTATCGATTTGGCCCAGAGGCGGGTCAGGCTCACACCACAGCGTGATCTGACAATTCAGCGACTCACAGCATCGTTCAGAGTAGGGGAACTTTTCAGAGGATTGCTGGCTTGATGGCATCCAAATTATCTGTAATTCCGCTGGGCCTGCTACACATGTGGCCCCTGCAGTACTGGCTGATACCCCATACACTTAATGCTTGGGTCGCCTTTGCATCAAGGTGCTCACTGAAAGCAGTGCACATACTGAAGCAAGAAACGGACATGCAGGGAACTCACAGACCTCCCAGTGAGAGGTAAAAAAAAGCTAAACTAGGTAAAAAGGTAAAAATAGCTAAACTATTTCTGAGTCCAGAGCCCCGTCCACAAGATGCCACTACACCCTTAAGTGGTCTGTTTTCTCTGACTGGTGTGTAGTCCGGAATTAAGACCCGACTTCCTGTGGCGTACAACTGGCACTGTTGTTTTTACAAAAACTGATGGACACAGGGCACACCCCTTCCACCCTCAAAGTCTACTTGGCGACCATAGCAGCATATAAAGGAGATATGACTGCACACTCACTAGCAAATACTTTATTTCACCAATGTGTTGGCAAAAATCCTTTGCCCTATTCAGACAGTCAGAGCAGCTCTTAGTATGCTTCTTAGGCACCCGGTCACGAAGCAAAGATTTTCCCGCTGGATAGTGGATGCCATTGCTTTGGCTTACACTTTGGTGGGCCTTCAGTGTACACTCCACCAGAGGCATGGCCTCTTACTAGGTGTGGTCCAGTGGATTTTCCATTGGTGACATCTAAAGCCCCGGGTATACTTCAGCCGTCCGCGTTCGTGCACCATCCACATGACATAATTTTCGTCATGCGGAGGGCTCGTGGCCGGACGCACAGCCCGTCCGCGCGCAGCCCAAATTGCAACAGCGCATGCGCAAGCAGGAAAGAAGAGTCCACTAGGTGGCAATACGCACAGTACTGAGCACAATGTGCAGTCGTCGAAGAAGAGTGTGTAAAGAACGAATCAAAAATAAGACGAGTAAACTCAAAAGCATGCCCTCTCCATCGTTTTTGATTCCTGTTCTCTTGGTGTATCTTCTGAACTATGTTGCAATGGTGGCTGCACTATTTTTCTTCTCCAATCCTGCCCAGCGAATGTGGTTGTCTGGTAATAGTTCAGAAAAAAATTGCACTGCGCATGTGTCGAACTCTGTCATCCGCACGCATCCTTGGTTAGTATCCTTTGAAAGATGTGCGGACCGGGCGCAGAAAGTGAAGTATACCCGGGGCTTAAGCGGTGGCCGGCTGGTCCTTGATGTCCACCTTTGCCAGGTTTGGACATTCATGTACTTCATAAATTTTTATTATGTTTTTAATGGCCAATTCAGATTTTTTTTGGAGCAAATTTGATACCAGTTGCCAATTTTTTTCTTTAATTTATTTTTTTTAATTTGTTGTTTATCTGTTCTGTAACAGGCCAAACTGGCCTTAAACAAACAAACAAAAAAAAATTCAAGTATAATTTCAAGATTTACAGAAAAAAAACAGCATGGTGTGACTTTATAGTTTTGTGAATTTATGCTACATAAGACACCTGCACAAAACAAAAATAGCAGACTGAATGAAAATGCAAATTCACTCTCTGTCAGTAGGTGGCGCTTGTGGAACAGCAGCGATATAGCCTTTCCTTGGTTACCACTGCTTATAAAATAGGCTGCTTATATGGAGATTTAAAGGTCCCGTTTTTCGTGTTTTTTTGAAGCTTTGATTGTGTTTATAGTGTGCAATATAACATGTGTTCATGTTTCGCGTGTAAAAAAACACAGTATTTTTCACATAATTTACTTATCTGTATACCGCTGTTTCCACTGTCATAAAAAAGGGCTGATGACTTCCTTGTTCTATGAAGTCCCTCCTTCAGAAATATGTAACGAGTTCTGATTGTGCCAGTGGTTCCTGTGTTGTGATTCGACAGCAGCTTAGCGAATCTTGCCCGGAAAGGTCACGCCTCTTACTATAACGTGGAGATGCATGCGCTCAGTATTATTGTAAACATGTCATTAATTTTACCCTATCAATTTGAGCCGGAATCAGACCCGGTGATTGGACTGCGGGTTGAAAATAACAGCGTTTCGATGACATGGCGACAAACACACTCTACAAATGCAACTCTTGTGTATTCCTGTGGGCGGAGGTTAGTCAAAAAACTGTTTTAGTGATGTCATTAAAGAAGGAAGTAGAAGGATGTAGTCCAAACTGGCCGTTCGATGTAGGCGACTTCTGTTAAATAAAATATCTCGCTTGGCATTGAACTTTGAGCTTTAAAATTTTACAGATTTTATTTATACTCTAACAACAACATTACACACTAACCAAAGTTTGAAACATGGGATCACGAAGAACGGGACCTTTAAACTTTTCTAAAGACAATTTCCATATAACACCCAATTCAATATTTATATTTTTCTTCCTCTATTTCACAAACAGTGAGCCTGGCCTGGTACAGTATTTGCTGTGCTGGTGCATCTGTGTTCTTCTCTTTGCATCCGTATTCAGCGTGTGGCTGTGTTGACGTTCTGTTCACAGATTTTATAGATGGATGCTGTGCCCATTCTGGTGGCTTGTGCAGTTTCACTGCGTGATTTAATAAGGCTTCAGCATTCAGAGAAAAAAAAGGAGTTTTTCCCATCATGCAATGCAATACTTACTCCGATTATCTCAGGGAACTGAGGTTACGTTAGTACAAGTACATTTCTTCCTTACTCACACACTCCTGCTTATTTCTTTTCTTTTTTTAATATGACTAACAGATAGAATGAGAGTTAGGCTGGTAAATGGAGGGAGTCGCTGTGCTGGTAGAGTGGAGGTTCTTCATAGAGGTCAGTGGGGAACAGTGTGTGATGATTACTGGGATTTAAGCGATGCTGCAGTGGTGTGTAGAGAGCTGGACTGTGGAGAACCTGTAGATGCTCTGAGTGATGCTCATTTTGGACCAGGATCAGGACCAATCTGGATGACCATTGTGTTATGTCCTGGATTGCAGTCCACCCTTAAGAACTGTGGATCAAGAGGATGGGGAAAACATGACTGTGGTCATTACAGAGATGCTGGTGTTATTTGTTCAGGTAGGTTTTGTATTAAAATGTGGTGTTTAACTTTTAATGCCAATAATGTGATGGAGTGGTAGAGGCTTTGAGCACAAGCTTGTTATTTTAATTAATGAAAGATCGACTACACCACCCTAGGAATTTCCCCCTGAGAAATATTAACAATACCTTAAAATCTGGCAATAAGATCACACAGGTTCTTCACTCCAACATAAATGGTAGGCAGAAACATGGGTCTAGTACAAATTGTTGTACACATTGTTTAAAAGAATTGTTTTGTTTAAAATGCCATCTGCAGTAATTCTGCAACACTTGACAACCTTCGGTTCCCGATGGCACTAGGAAGACATTGAAAAAAAAAACAATACATAGAGGATAATTCACATAAAGACTTAAATTTAGAATAAAGACTAAAAAGATTTAATTAAACTAAAAGAAAAATGTAAGGTGTGATCACCAAAATTAGTTATCCAAAAGCACACTCCCAGACACCACCGTGCACTCAGATCACACCAAACACTATAAAGTATAACACTGCACATGCTGAAAAGCACCACCACCAACCAGGGGGACAAAGATCCTTCCACCAGTGGGACCCTAGCTCCAGAAATAAATCAAAAATAAGTAAATAAACTTATCAAAACTCAAATGATTCAAACACAGTTGACTAGATTTAAACAGCTCTCAATTGACACAAATATTAGTCATGGACAAGTCACAAAATATTAAAAAAATATATATAAACAAACTGAAAGAAAAAAAAGGAACCCACACACCATAAACAGTAAAAAA
Organism: Culter alburnus; assembly: GCA_028476615.1. NCBI lineage: Eukaryota > Metazoa > Chordata > Actinopteri > Cypriniformes > Xenocyprididae > Culter > Culter alburnus. The sequence continues at coordinate 35,989 of JAOTNS010003816.1, forward strand.
CCAACAAAAAAAAAAAAAAAAAAAAAAAAACACATTGAAAATACACAGAAGATCAACTCAGAACACCCACCCAACTGGTTCAATGGCAGTTCAAATAAACACTATCCAGTCACTATGCCCCAAACAAATCTAAGCCACTGACTCAATACAATGCAACTTTAACCCACATACTTGGGAAGGGAGCAGTCAACTGATCCACTAATTTAGTACGCTGAAGAAAATGATCGAGAAGAGCAAAGACATGCTAAAACCCATCACAAAGCATTAATGCCACATACAGAAGCAATGAAACTATTAGCAAACCGCTATATGCTATCACACCTACCCACAGCCACCGTCAAAAACACAAACAGAAGGGGAACAGCTGGATGTGATGCATCACAGGAGGCAAACAAACCAGCTCGTAAAAATAGAGCACCTTTTACTGATAGGTGATCGCAACTGTCAGTCACAACTTATCCAATTCTGTTACACCAAGCCTTAGCTGTTTAGATGGTTCTCACTATAAATAAAATTTACATGAACAGTGATTGTTTCAATGTTATTATGATCCACAGATCACATCATGCCAAGACTTCATTCTGGATCACACCTCTGCTCTGGAAGAGTGGAAGTACTTCTTGTGGTGGGCTGGGTTTCAGTGTGTGCTGCTGCCTTTGACCAGCAGGATGCAGAGGTTGTGTGTAGAGAGCTGGACTGTGGGGCTCCTGTACAGGTGCTGGGAGAAGATGCTTTTGGAAAAGGAGACACTCAGATGTGGACACAAGAGATTCAGTGCAGAGGAAATGAGTCTCATTTTTCCCTCTGCCCAAAAATATCTTCACATGAACATAAATGCTTACATGACAACAACGTGGGACTTGTATGTTCTGGTACTACATTACATTTTAAATTTTAAAACTAAATTTAAAACTATTTTTGTAATGAATGGTGAATTGCACTACTCCTTTTTCATCTGAATTCCATATGAATTGTTTTACACTGTAATAGCACTCAGTTTTTGGTTTAGGTTACAAAGATCTCAGACTGGTAAATGGCACAGACTCTTGTTCTGGAAGAGTTGAGCATCAGTACTTCAGTAAATGGGGCACAGTGTGTGATGCATGCTGGGATATGAGAGCTGCCAGTGTCCTCTGTAGACAGCTGAATTGTGGGATTGCTGTGTCTGTTGTGGGATCAGACTGGTTTGGAGAGGGAAGTGGTGAAATCTGGGCTGATGTGTTTGATTGTGACGGGAATGAAACAAAACTCTCAGAATGTTCCATCTCTTCATGGAGTCGAGCTGAATGTTCTCATAGACGAGATGTTGGAGTCATCTGCTCTAGTGTGGAGATTTTATTGAAATTAATATTATTAATTACCTATATACTGTAATTTACCCTGCAATATATTAATAAAATGCCACATCTTTCACTCAGATTCCTCTCTGGCTGTTCATGATGGTCTGGTGCGGTTGTCTGGAGAGAGACAGTGTGAGGGGGAGGTGGAAGTTTCCATCCATCAGGTCTGGAG
>JAOTNS010003816.1:42500-64860 GCA_028476615.1 Culter alburnus
CTAAAAGTAGCAGTTCTTTGCAATAAGTGTACATAGTAATTAGATGCTATTTATATTTTATACTGGCAGATACATTTGCACCTCAGTATTGTAAATTAACAGGATGCAATAATAACAGTGTAAATTATTTTTATCATTATTAAACACTCATTAGGCAATTTACTAACAAGTTTAGAACATTTTCTTCATTTTTATTGAAAATAAATGCCTTTCTGATGTGATGGGAAAATAACGAGCTCGAAAGAAGGTGGATTCGAACCCGGTTAAACGCGTCACGAAGTAATTCTCCACGCCCAATACGCTACTGCTTACACCACTGAAACCATTAGTCAGATGCATTGTTTTTAACTTTGTGTGACATTAGTGGGCAGAGCTACTGTAAATTAACACTTAGTAATAGACACTCTGAATAATCTTGTTTTCCGTTTGCATTAAGATTATTTTTATTACCACACTGGCAGATATTTATCATTTTACTTAAGTAAAATGCACTTAATTTAGACTAAATATCTTGTATAATTTTTTTATATGCAAATTCCATCTTGATTTAAGAATTTTTAGATATTTGTACTTGAAATAGGATGAAAAATACTCAGTAAGAAAAGCATTTTTACAGCGTGAACGAATGAATGAACTATTTAAACATCACTTGCACTTTAAAAAGGGGGAGGAGACTGAAGGAAACTCTGGGTTTACTGAAGAAAACATGCTCCTGACCAGGTTAGGTTCACAGAGTAAGTTACCATGGTAACTGACTCTGAGTATAAGTTACCTCTCTTTCAGAAACAGGCTTGACTTACCCTGCTTACTCGGGTTTGACATACCTCCCATTCTGAAACGGAAAACCCAGAGTTTCCCTCATTTCAGGGTTAACATATTCAGAGTTCTCACTTAACCTCCTTTCTGAAACGGGCCCCAGATCGTGGTCGTCTCTGTTGTTGCCTCACAAGCTGTAGACTCAGGTCGTGGGACCTGTTGTTGTTTTTCTGGATGGACCAGTGGCTCAGAACGATATATCTGTTAATGTCTATCCCCATACAGGACAGACTCAGAACCGTGTATCTGTTAAGTCTCACCCAATGGGAGACTCAGAACATGGTATATCTGTTAATGTCTTACTCCTAACAGAGTTGAGACCCAGAATGGTGTATCTGTTGTGTCTCACCTGATGGGAGACTCAGAACAATATCTGTTAATGTCTCACTCTTTACAGAGTTGAGACCCAGAACAAGGAGTGTCTGTTGAAAGGGTACCTTTATCCCTTTCAAATGAGGAGGAGATTGCAATTTGGCACTTCTCCATTCGAGTGCTGTGATTGGCTGCTGGCATCTGAGGGGACACACACAGTGTGGCTCACCCTTCTCTCCCCATGTCTTTAAAGTTTACCAATGCATTTCTCACTTTCCAAACCACCACCAGAATACCTATTGCGATATTCTAAACAAATAGAGACTAAACATGATGGAAAAAGATTGAACTGTCATGTGATCTTTGTGATCTCTCTTTGTTTCACCCATTGCTGCTAAGGTCCCGAGGAATTTTTATGGCACACTCTGGCCAAACTTAGGAAGTAATCTCTAGATGGGCAGAATCTGCATGTGGACCAATGAGAAGTCCTTTCCCTCTCAGGCTTGGTACAAGAGGTCTTCTTCTTGCCCTCTAAGAGGTGTCTGGATGTTGTCCTTACATCTTTATCTGATGGCATCGGACAGTTTGTGTATTAATCCACCAAGATCCAATCAAAATGTAGCAAACCTTTGTCTGCTGTTACAGACAGAGAGGGGCCCGGCCATAAACTGGGCCCTGGAATGTGCTGTTCCCTACAGTTCATTAATCGTAATCAAGGTAAAATGTTCAATTAATTGAGGTTTTGATTTTAGGCCATAATCGTCCAGCCCTAAGGCGGAGCTCATTTTCATATTTGTTGGTCCACATATACTAAATGAAGCAAAGTTGTGGAGTTACAGTCAAGCTATTTAAGGCATTACGATTTTTTTAAATATGTCGTTTTGGTTATCAAAGATGAGTTTTAAGGGATAAAATTACAGGGGGACACATGGAACTACAGGGGGACACATGAAAACTGCTCATGATGAATAATGAACATATACCTGCATGCAAATCTTTCCAAGGTAACACATGAAGTACCAGTTATGTAATTTATTAGTACTTTTGGTAACTTCATGACTTAATTGACAACATAACTATGATGTTGTGCTTATGTTCTTAATATGTGCGCGCCTCTACACCTATGCCCCTAGGTAGGGGGCACTGTGATCTAACACTATCTGCCCACTAAAAATTATGTTCTGATTTTATAATAATAATAATAATTATTATTATTATTATAAAATCTTTAAAAATTATGTTCTGGTTTTATAATGATATTGGTTTAGTGTTATGATCCAATGGCTGATTTTTGATTATGGTCTAATGGTAACAGGAAGTGTCCTTTCTACTGAACACCATTCTGGCTATGAAGATGCTGATGAGCTTCTCAGGTTAGAGGACTGAAATAGAATGTTACCTGCTACATACAAAAATTAATGATTATTAAATTAATTGAAAATTTAACATAGCAGGTTATCTTAACTGAATTGTATAAACCATTTAACCTGTAATAATTCAGATAAGGATTTATTGCATCTTTTTGTCTTTCATTAAGCAAATTCTCCTCTAGGAGCCGCACATGACTTCTCTAATGATGTCACCACCACTAAAGGCACACAGGTCAGTGACTTAACTATTATTTACTTACTTAAATTACCTATTGGGCCTCTGAAAGTATAATCGGTTTCTGTTTATTTCCTCTTAACTATTAACTCATTTAGAAGAGCAGCAAAGTCACCGGAGAATTATGATGATGTAATCACTGTTGGACTGAGACCTCGCGATACAGGTTTATTTTATAATCATTTCTACAGGTTTAACAATATAGATTTATATGTATTTTTATTATACATATACGTTTAATTGAATATTTAATGGATGCATTATTTTTCATTATTTTAGATGACTTACTAGATAACTATGATGATGTCATCATTATACAACAATTCTCCAATGATAAGCAGGTGTGGGTTTCAAAATTACACTCTTGTACAAACTTTTTTTTTGTCTTTCTTCAAATTGCAGTGTTAAATCAACTAATGAAATTAATAATAGAAACATTTATATTAGATGGTGTTCAGGACTATGATGATGTGTATGATGTGAAGAATGTCAGGGAATATATGAGTGACAGGATTAGTATGTTACTGACACCTTTTTCCTTACACTAAATTTACATTTAGTTTTTATAATTGCTTTATAATATTAATTTCTGTGATCAAGATAGCTCATTTAACCTGACTTTAACTTTAATTTTGATGTGTTCATTAATAATACTTTTTAAAGCATATATTGATAAATTAATTTGCTTTTGTTTTCTAATAACAGGCTATGATGATGTGGGGGAGGAGCCAGGGAAACAAGGAGGGACTGTATAACTCAAACCACGCCCACTGCCTCAAATACTTTCAAAGCTTTAAATGGTCTGCAGAGTTTTTGTCTTAAGGGTGTTTTCACACCTGTAGATCAATTGCATTGTTCTGAAACAGGGACTTAATTTGTCACAATGTTGCCTTTTCTTCTTGGTTCGGTTAGCTTTCACAAGGCAATATTTGAAGCATACCAAAATGTGTTTATGCAAGTCACATGCGTGTACAACTTTCCTCTTATTGGTCAATTATGATTTTAGATGCTTCACCATTTAACTTTTTTAACTTTTTAAAATTTCACAGCATCTTCAACTTATAAAATATCATATTACTTTGAATGTAGACCCACTGATGGCATATTATATTACATATGTATGTATGTGTGTGTGTGTGTATATATAATATATATATATATATATAATATACATACATAAAATATATATATATACACATATATTTTTGCTAAAGATCACTGGAATGTACTTTGGGAAATACATTTAACAAACAGCAGCTGTGGTCAAGGAACTTTACCTCAAAAAAATTTAATGAATCTTTGAACTGAACAGAAGAGCATGTTGTTCACTTTATGTCCTGCAGAGGGTTTTGTGACAGTCAGACACACGCAGCCTGCATAAGCTTTTTAAGAGACTTGTTTGGTATTTGTGTCCAATTCATTGTTGTTTTTAATTAATTTTGATGTTTTTATTCAGCAGTTAAAATTAGACTAAGTGCATGGAAATGGCTTATTATTGTGAAAGTAGGGAATTTTGTTCCATTTTGTTCTCCTCCTGCTGACATCAGAAGGACTTATACAATGTGCTTAATCACAGGTTGTCGTTATTCTAAACCCTGCTTAACCCAGAGTACAAGAATGTTTCGAAAACCAAATAAAACTAATTGAAAACTTGTGTGTCTTACACACATTACTCTGTACAATTCAGTTTTTTAAAATCAATGAATTGAACATTCTCCTGAACAATGACTCACATTACACAAAACACAGGTTAGGGTGGGACTTAAACTCATAAACCAATAAAATAAAGAAAGACCTAATGTAACGGGTACTTAAGCCCGTCTGATAGGGGTTATATCCTGTGGCTCTGGATGAATGGTGACAATGGATCTTTGTCCTTGCCTCCAAATTCAATATGCTCCGTACTATTCTGTTTTATTTATTTGGGCTAAATGAGGAGGGCTCCAGGCTTTATGTTCTGTCACGGGCCAACCTGGAGTTTACAACACATTTGAGAGAGCCCTGAACCACCTAATATCTTCCCAACCTCACAATGTCCTACAGCAGTGGTTCCCAAACTTTTTTGCTTGGAGTACCCCCTGAAGGGATTACCATCCTTTTGCGTACCCCCTCTCTTCCACTTCGTCTGCAGTCACACCTTTACCATTAAGGGACAATATTTGCCCCCTAAATTGATTTTCCAGTGCATATTTTTACCTTTATGAATAACTTTATAAAATAAATAATGTTATAAAATAAAAAAATAATAATATAAAAATGTTCATAGAGAACTAAGTAAAACTTTTAAAATAAAACTAAAACCGCCAGTAGGTGGCAGCAAGTCACTGTTTTTATGAGTGAGTCATCGAGTCATTCATTCAGTAACGAATGGCTGTGAATGAATCATTGAATCATGACTCTCACGATTCGTTCAAAGCCGCAGAATTGTTTGCGAAACAGAGACGTGTGTTGTAGTTCTGCTGTGGATTCGTTAGAACTATTATTTCATTGCAAAATAGAGTAAATACTAACAGTACTGGTTTAAAATGTACGTTTTGTTTTTGACCTGTTGTATAATAATGTCACGTTTGTGGATATTTGGGAAAAACTGCATTCTTGCTCGTTATCATCATTAAATACAAGAACTTACACAAGGTATGTTTTTTTATCGGAGAAAGTTTGAGTCTTAATCGAAATTAATCCATTATCTGTGTCTGTATTTGTTCTTCATGTGAGTAAGTGCTAAATCCCCACTTTTACAAAGGTGCATTGTCGAGAACGGCAGTAATTTTGCGCGATATAAGGCAGCAGAATCTGCACGCGATCTATCATATGCAGGGGCGTAGCATCAAATTTTGGGCCCTGGGTACAAACCATCTTGCTGGGCCCCGTACCAAATACCATAGTGATACCAATGGGTGGGGTATTGCATTTTTATCATAAAAACACTTAAAATGTAAACAAAATAAGCCACACTCTGATTAATATATTTTTGTTTTATTGTCAAAAGTTTACTACTACTTACTGAGATGACAAAAGGTCTAGCAGGTCCAATTGAGGGAAAGACATAATTTTCATTTTTGGGTGAACTATCCCTTTAAAGTTTAAATGTGTACAATAACAATGTACCCATTTTGCTTATTTCCTCTTAACACTTAATTACTAAGTGTTAAAACAGGCAATTCCGCTAAAAGCTCACCTTGTCTCACTATCACATCCACCTCACTGTCACTGCTTTCACCTGGCCATGATGAGGGGCCTGCTGCTGCAGGGTCTGAAACTGAAATATATGGCCTCAAATGGTTGCTAAAATATCCTTTATTGTCACAATACCCTTTTTAAAGTGTAGGCTAAGTACAAGTTAATTGCTGATTATTTGTCTGTTTAAAATAAATGCAGACTATAGAATCACACACTAACCGCCAAACTAGACATTCAGTCTTTGAATTACGTTTTAAAATAAGTCATTTTCAATCATTAAGATGTGCATTAAACTGAGAACAATCCTGTACTTAATGTAAGAGCGTGCGTGAGCTAATTTGCATAACAATGCGGTAAAAATAGGCGCTAACGATCTGTGTTTTCGGGGGTGTTAGATTTTGACAATGGAGGGAAATATACAGTGTTTTCATGTAAACTTCTGAGTTCTGACTCTGGGGAGAACTGCAGCAGAAGAGGAGACAAGCTGCGCAGGCTCCGCCTCCGTCTGCTTCTCACTCCGTTATTTACCCAGAAATATTGTTTGCTCGCTATGTAGGGTGTGATACTATAAAGTATTGGTATATTATTCAAATAGAGTACGAACATAAATGTAAGCTATTCTACCTGGAGTAGATATTTATGTTAAAACAATGTCAATGCTCGATGATGCATTGGAGCTCACCTTTCTTTTCTAAAAACTGAGTGAGCAACTGCTTGCCCTCATTTGCCTTTCTCTCTTTAATCTTCTTTTCTTTTCGTTTTTGAGCCCCTGATTTTCCTTTCTTAAGGAAAGACATGACTCTTCCCCTGTCTTCCTAGTTCACATCACGGCTAACTCCAGCTCCTGTCTCATTAACCAACACGATCACATGAGAATGCGTATCAATAGTACGAGTTTGTAATCTCGTAGAATATATACGCCAAAATGAGTTTTGGCGTGCTTATGGTACGCAGTTTTTCGCGTGCATATGATACGCACTTTATGGCGTGTATATGATACGCTCTTGGTTAGGATGGGGGTGGGGGAGTGGGGGGTTCGTACGTATAATACGCCATAAAGTGCGTATCATATGCACGCGAAAAACTGCGTACCATAAGCATATTCTACGAGATTACAAACTCGTACTATTGATACGCATTTTCGTGTGAAAATTAACTGATTCAATTAACTCCATTAACTGATTCACCGCAGGTCCGCAGCAGAAGCACCTGACCTGCGGGTCGTACCATTTACATTGATTCGATGTGGTGGGGCCCTTCACAGCATGAAAATTACTTTTTTTTATTTTTTTATACCAAACCAGTGCCTAACTACAAGTTTAGTTTTGCACAGGCACGTTTTTATTTGTACATAAATGCTATACAAATGTTAGTGCATGTATATGTATGTATAGAAAACTGACTTCTAAAGGCCCCCCCCCCCCCAGAAATCAATGGTTTTTCTTCTCTTACAGCAACATTATAAGTAACTTGTTCATGTAGAGCTCATTTTCACTGCACATTAATTTTACACTTTTTCTGCTGTTGTAACAGACTATAGTCTATGTACAGAGGGACAGAATGTAGCTAATCTTTAGCAAGAGTGATTTTAATATCAGGTTTTTCACAGACAAACTTTAAATTTGCCCTGTAATCTTAAATATTTGGCCTTTTCATATGAGTTTGATAATTCATTTTATAAGAAGAAAAATGGAAACAAAAACAGTATTTCATCATGTATTCAGTTTAATGTCACAAATTACACAGAGCTCTGGCATTCAACTCTTATTTATTGTTAAACATTGAGGAAGTAAATAATAGCAGGATGTGTCAACCTTTATCTGTCTGTCAATCATGTAAAAGTTCATTTGAAATAATATTAAATACTTGATTCCCCCTCATCCAAACCTTAGTTCAGCCTGTGATCAAACAGGAAATTTCAGCACAGAAACCTCTTCCTGTTCCCTTTTGACAATAGGCTTGTTTGAGATGAGTAAATTCTGCGCAGAACCGATCACCGGTGATCACCGCGAGATGCATGCCGGTTAGAAATGTGTCCGAGGGTGGGCCGCCTTGCTCTGATGTCATGCCGACGTGTATCAAAAACATCTCGCGAGGGCAAGGCGGCCTCATCGGATTCTGCTCTCAACCGACTGCGCTGACCAAAAGCACGATGGGAAACGACTTGCTGACGACACAGCTTAAAGCTTATTGGTTTAAACAACCGTGATGTATTGGTCTGATTTAAAATGTTTGATTTTAAAACTCTAATGTCATGTTTTTATGTGTAAAAATAATGTGTGAATATTCCCAAACTCTCTGACACAGTGATCTCTCTATGGGTTATGCGAACGTTGTCATTTATAAAAAATAAAATAAAAACATGTCTATAATTAAAGTAAAAATGATTGATACACACATCTTTCGAATGGAAATAAATAACAAGTACACTCTAAAAAATGCTGGGTTAAAAACAACCCAAGTTGGGTTGAAAATGGACAAACCCAGCAATTGGGTTGTTTTAACCCAGCGGTAGGGTTAAATGTTTGCCCAACCTGCTGGGTAGTTTTATTTAACTCAACTATTGTTTAAAAATTACTGTATTGCTTAATTAAAATTAACCCAAAGTATGTTGGAAATTAACATTTATTAATGTTCATTGATAATTATTAAACAATAAAATTTATTAAATTGCTTATTAATAAATTTAGATTAATAAACTATTAAACTATTAAATTTATATTAATAAAATATTAAAGCTTATTAATAAACATTCACCTTTTGTCTATTATTGTTGTCTCTAATTGCATCTGGTTTTTAATTTACCAACTATTTTGGGTTCATTTTAAGCTAGCCATATAGCAATTTTTAAACAATAGTTGGTTTAAATAAAACTACCCAGCAGGTTGGGCAAACATTTAACCCAACTGCTGGGTTAAAACAACCCAATCGCTGGGTTTGTCCATTTTCAACCCAACTTGGTTTGTTTTTAACCCAGCATTTTTAGAGTGTACTTTGGGTGTATTTTTAATTATGTTTATTTTCATATAAAAGCAACAGAACTTAAATTACATCCAGTTTATCAGCAACACAGCGCACGAGTGTGATATCCGCCTTTGATCTCGTAGGTTCTGATCCACTACGAGAACAGAGAACTGTCCGTCTTGCCTGCACTTTTTTCACTCCTCCCCTAACTGCAGCCGCCTACTCTCGGCTGAACTTCAGGCGAGGCTAGGCGCATCTCAAACAAGCCTATTGTGCTGCTGTGACATCATCAAAGTGACAGGTCTGTTTACTGATGATGTCAGCAGTGATGATACGATGTGAATGATGTGTATTGACAACTTTTAATCACTTTTATCATCTAACTAAACTCTATTAATGGGAACTTAATGAAATAAGATAAATTTAAATTTCTTGTCACAATCTTTCCTTACTTTCCCATATCGTAGGTTATTCTTGGTTATTTATAGTTACATTAATCAACTTCACTCACATTCTGTGATGTTTAAGAGGAAATAATCTGCTTTGTTTTCTTAATTTCCCATATGTTACTTGTGAATAATCCCTGTTTAGAGGCACAAAGTAATTCTCTAGAATCCTCACAGATGTCTACACCTTTGCATACCTTTGTCTCTCCCAGAAACATTACATTCTTGTAAATAAAATATTAAATTTTGCTCTATTTAAGTTAATTCAAGCTGACATAGACAAGAACTTATTCCGGTAGTAAGTTTATGGGAAAACACAACTTATAATATCTATTAAGTGGTAAATCTATTTTCATCATTTAACATTTATAGTATTTTGCATATTTTTCTCCTTTCCTCTAACCGCTCTTCTAAAAAAAAAAATTTCTGACATGATGAATGAATGTTATTTTTTTGTTAGGTGAAAAGCATGTTATCAAAATAAAAAATAGCTCAAATACTAAAATTTGTTACTGAATTTTGCACAGCATGAAACCTTTCATTTAAAAACATTTAAAATAATGTAAAAATATAAAACACTGAATCTTTAGAAAAAAAAAAAACATTATCTCCAGTAACTGTAATATGATTTGATGATCAGAGGCAGTGGGTGTGGTCAGTGAGTCATATGGCCCCTCCCTCTTTATTTGACTCCTCCTCCACATCATCATAGTCTGTTAAAAACAAAAGCAAATTCATATTTTCATTTTTATAAATGCATCAAGTTTTACTTTAAATGAGCAACATAACAAATAAAAATAGTTATAGGCTATAGAAATGTGACAATAACTAACCCAACAGGTTTCTCTCATCTTCATCGCTGTTCTTCACATCATCATACTCCTCCTGATCTCCCTCTGATACACATGTGAAATAAAACCTCACATTGTGATTTTAATACAGCTTGTGTCACTGATGATGTCATTGATCTCTTTCCTACACAAACCCTAATTTTATTTTATTTTTTAATGTAAAAGAATTTAAAGTAATTAAGGCTATCCTCAATGGTGTAATAACTTTAACCAAATTCTCAGATGTATATATTAATAACACAACCTTACAAAATCCTCAACTTTGTAAATTTCCTTTTTTGATAATTGTTTTAAAGGTGCCATAGAACATCTTTTTAAAAGATGTAATATAAGTCTAAGGTGTCCCCTGAATGTGTCTGTGAAGTTTCAGCTCAAAATACCCCATAGATTTTTTTTAATTAATTTTTTTAATTGCCTATTTTTGGGCATCATTAAATATGCGCCGATTCAGGCTGCGGCCCCTTTAAATTCTCGTGCTCCTCGCCCCCGAGCTAGCGACTGCCTTAAACAGTGTTCACACAAAGTTCACACAGCTAATATAACCCTCAAAATGGATCTGTACAAAGTGTTTGTCATGCAACATGTCTAATCGCGTAAGTATGGTATTTATTTGGATGTTTACATTTTATTCTGAATGAGTTTGATGGTTAAAGCTAACATTACACACTGTTGGAGAGATTTATAAAGAATGAAGTTGTGTTTATGCATTATACAGACTGCAAGTGTTTAAAAAATGAAAATAACGACAGTCTTGTCTCCGTGAATACAGTAAGAAACTATGGTAACTTTAACCACATTTAACAGTACATTATAGCAACATGCTAACGAAACATTTAGAAAGACAATTCACAAAATATCACTAAAAATATCATGATATTAGGCTGTGAATCTTTGGGTAGACAGCGATTCAATACGATTCATAGGTGTTCGATTCGATTCAAGAATGATTTTTGCAAATTCAGAACGATTTGATTCGAGACGATTCACATTAAAATTCGATGCGATTCGATTAATTCGATTCGATTAATTCGATTCGATTCTGCATTTTAATATGCATTTATAAGGATATTGAAATGCTTCCCTCAACCTGTCTTAGTCAGGGTGTGAATTTCAGAGAGTAAGGGCAAAAACAAACAAACAAAAAAAAACCTTTTGTCCATTGTTAATGTTAGTTCATGTTAGTTCTCAATGATGCTACATAACTTTATTTTAATAGCCTATAAAAATTGGCATTTGTGGAAATTTACATAAGTCAAAACTTTAAAAGGGCTTTAAAAGTATTGTTAGGCCTAGTTCATATTAACTATAGTGTAGGATAGTGTTAATGGCTACACAACCTTATTAAAGTGTTCCAGGTACATTAAACATACTAATGCTTACATGGAGAGACTATCATTTCTTCATAGAATAGTAAAAATCCCTCTTTGTTCTCTTTATGCGGAACATTTTCCTTATGGTGATTCTGAAAGAAAGCGCTCTGGGTTTCTACTGTTGCTATAGTAACGAACGCAACTTGAACGCGCATCTGATTGATAAACCGCGCGCTCTTATGTCAGTGTTGTTAATGGTGTAGGTATTTCAGTTTCCTCGCACATTCAGTTTAATGACATTAAGTTCATAATTTCATTTATCATTCGAACTGTGTGTATGCATTTAGACACTTACATTATTATGTGTTTGCTCCGTCCATGCAATAAATGCGCGCCTTGAAACTGCTCAGGTAATGTCAATGAAACACTTCCGATGTTTCCACGCAATAAAAGCGTTTTATTTCAACATTAGTGGCCGCGCAATGACTTGGCAGCTTTATCAATGGCTTGAGCAGTTTGACTCAAGACTATTGCTATAGAGAACCGTCATATGTTCATTTAAACAGCAGTGGCCGTCCTGAGAAGAGCTCAAACGTGGGCTTGGGCTACGGACTGAGCGCGAGCAAGATCCAGTGAAAGGCGGTAAAGTGCAGCCGCGCGTGTCTGTGAATGAGAGCTGTGAGGGAAGGCACAAAATGACGGCGCACAACGTCTCCATCAATTCGCGCATGTAGTAATTTAATGTTTATATATTTGAAATACTGAATCGCGATTAATCAGATTCTTTGCTTTTTACATCTATTATGGACCGAAATAAACGATTCACGATTCAAAAAACATGTTTCAAGATCGATGCATATGCATCGTCAGAATTTGTAATCGGTGCATCGAGAAAACGAGTGAATCGTTACACCCCTACATGATATCATGGATCATGTCAGTTATTATTGCTCCATCTGCCATTTTTCGCTGTTGTCCTTGCTTGCTTACCTAGTCTGATGATTCAGCTGTGCACATCCAGACGTTCTGCCCTTGTGTAATGCTTTGAACATGAGCTGGCATATGCAAATATTGGGGGCGTACACCCCGACTGTTACGTAACAGTCGGTGTTATGTTGAGATTCGCCTGTTCTTCGGAGGTTTTTTAAACAAATGAGATTTATATAAGAAGGAGGAAACAATGGAGTTTGAGACTCACTGTATGTCATTTCCATGTACTGAACTCTTGTTATTTAACTATGCCAATATAAATTAAATTTTTAATTCTAGGGCACCTTTAACTATGCCAAGGTAAATTCAATTTTTAATTCTAGGGCACCTTTTTAATAATAATTTTATAAGAAATTCCTTTAATGAATATTCCTTTTTTTATTGCCCTATTTTTTGGATTGACTTTAAATAGAAATGACAAAAAATAAATAAATAAATAAATAAAATAAATAAATAAATAATTGAACCAAAACTCTTAATTTAGAACCTTATTACATTTGACTTTGTTTTCAAACTTCTGAAAAACAAAATTACACAATTAACTTTAATTATTTTGGCAAAGTTTTGTATTCATAAGACAAAAATAACTCCAAAGAAACCCTCATATATTACCTTTTGTAATACTGATCTCACAATATACTTTGAAACCCTTTCAAACATGAGATCACTCTTTGCATTGTGACTGAAATAAGTAAAAAAGAAGAAGAAAAGCTTGATCTCTTTCTCCTCATGACTGTCTGAGACTATTAGATTTACTCCTGATGAAGTCATGATGATTCATTAATGGTAGAATCATATTTTCATAGTTATAAATGCATCAAGATTTAGTTTGAATGAGCAACATAACTGTCACGGCTACACAATCTGCACCTTCTGACACGAACACTTACGCCACGCCCACTCGTTCACAATCACCGGAATACTGAACACCTGTGCATCATTACCAGAGCCACATATAAGCACGCCAGTCCCATTCACTCATTGTCTGGTCTAGCACCGATCCCTTCACGTCACTCGACCTCGTCTTACCTTAACATTGTACCTACCTGTTGTCCTCATCGTCTTCGTCTCCAATCCTGAGTCCTTCGTCATCATCTGTGTCATCATCTTCGTCTGCAAAGGAAAGTTATCTATATTACACCAGCTGTCAGTTCTACGTTTCAAGATTCTCTACCTGTGTTATCACCTGTGTCTGAAACCTCTGTTAATAAACACTGTTGCACTTACCTCATCTGTGTCCTCGTCTGTGTCTGACAATAACAAATAAAAATAGTTTAGGCTATAGAAATGTGACAACAACTGACCCAACAGGTTTCTCTCATCTTCATTGCTGTTCTTCACATCATCATACTCCTCCTGATCTCCCTCTGATACACATGTGAAATAAAACCTCACATTGTGATTTTAATACAGCTTGTGTCACTGATGATGTCACTGATCTCTTTCTCCTCGTGACTGTCTGAGACTATTAGATTCACTCCTGATGAAGTCATGATGATTCATTAATGGTAGAAACATGTTCAATATTAGTGGATGATGATAAAATACAGTTCTGTGTGACTCACCTGTTACACCTGGAATGCTCTGTCCATTAATGATGACATCATCATAATGCTCCGGTGTGTCCACTACATAAACATGAAGATATAAACAGATCAAATGATACATCATCATATCATAACTGAGCATCACTTCAGAGGTATTATGTTAAACACACACAAACTAAAGAAAAAATAAAAACACCTTTTTTAATATTAAAGTTCTGTCCACTCGTCATGACATCATCATAACTCTCAGGTGCGTCTTCTACAAATTGAACATGAGACACCCATACAAAATATAATTTATATATATTTTTCATGAGTTCACACTTACAAATAAGTCAGATAAATTAATTGGTTAATGTATTTGGCGTGCTGTTGGAGGAGAGGGCTCCAAGATTGGTGAGGAGACAGGGTGGTGGAGGGATTCTGAAAACTGTTGAGGATCCTTAGGTGAGTTTGACTGTGATTATATATAGGCCTGTACTCATTCTGATTGGGTAGATATGTTGATTACTGATTGTTGACAGCTGGTTGAGATGACATGATAATTGGGTAGCTTATTTGACTTGTTCCTCCCAAACTACATTAATAAAACATAATTTAAAATATATTCACAGATTTTATATATATATTAAATATTTCATATCTTATTATAGAAAAGAGCGGGGCACCTGTCTCACGATCTGGTTTCAGTCCATCAGTGATGACATCATCATAGTATCCCGGTGTGATTTCCTTCATCATCTCTTCTGCATCAAACGTTTATATTTGAGTGTTTTAATATTTTGGGAAACAAAATTTAAAATATGCTGTTGCAGTTCTTGAGACCATTCAGTTTTTTTAATCATCTGGTAATGAATGAATCATGTGATCAATTACTGACCTTTCAGGCCACTGCCATTGGTGACATCATCATAATACACAGTCTTGAACTCTTTTTTTGGAAGATAAAACTTTTAGTGTGGAACAATTGAAACATTCAAACACATTCATTTAGAGGTAAAATATGTGAAATACATTTGATACATTTTTAGAGTTTGTAAATTAAATAATTTATTTTAGGTGTTGTTTGAATATACTTCATCTCTCTAACCTGAGAGAAGCTCATCAGCATCTTCATACCCAGAATGCAGTTCTTCAGAGATGAGACTCCCTGTTAAAGGAGCAGAACAGTCAGAAACATGTTCATCATTACAAACAGACTGAATCCTCATTTCCTTTCAATCATAAAGCATTTTGTTACTGAAAACACAACACAAATATTAATTATTACATTTTAAAAAGCATTAGAGGCAGAAATCTCATGTTTTAGAGGCCTATTAGTAAACACACATGTATCCTCACATGAACCCATTCCTCACTGCCTTCCAGAAATACACACAGGAAGAGACACACACACACACACACACACACACACACCACAACACACACCTGCACCTACATGTACAAACATAAGAACCTCCTTATTACTCCTAAATACACACAGGAAGAGACACTCACTGACAAAACACACACACACACACACACACACACACACCTGCAGCTCTGTGGTTTTCTGCAGGAGGTTTAACAGGACTAATATAGATGAACATCAAGTGTCTGACAGACTCTCTTTTAATTCATCATATTAAATAAGATTCAGGGCTCATGTCTCACCCCTCTGAGTGAAGTGATTGTGTCTGTGATGAATCTCCTCATAAACGGCCCTCAGTCGTGCTCCTGTATCTCCTCTTAGAGAGAGCTGTGAGTGTAGAGAGACAAACCTGCTGTCAGTTCACAACACAAGACTGATCACACACTGAATAAGACACAATATGACAGTCTCTGGATCTCTCCTACCTCTCCTCATCACTCTGTTCTGTTGAATCAGTATAAGCAGTGGCACTAAGAGCAGTAAGAGCACAACTCCCAGTACAATCACAAGCACAGAGAGAGACGGAGGAGTTGTGGAGGAGAGACTGATGTGAGCTCACTGTCTGAGAAACTGGAGGAGAAGATGATGTTGTTGTGGCAGGAGTAGTGGACACTGACAAATCTGGTGAATCTGTCAAAACAGACACAAACACAAACAAATAAAAGCAAATGATGGTTTAAATACACAAATATTATTAGCACTATAATTATTAATTGTTCAGTGTTTGCTGTGACCTGCACAGGTGAGTCCAGCGTGCTCTTTGTTGGAGCAGTCAGTGTGGTTCTTCAGGGAGAGAGGACAGTCCCACAGGTGAATCTCATTCCCTCTGCACTCGACTCTGTTCAGCCACACAACATCTTCACCAGCACCAAAGACTGAATTCCCATCAGCCCTCAGTGCTGCTCACAAACCCAGCTGTCTGCAGACCACCTGAGCATCGCTGATGTCCCACAGATCATCACAGACTGAGCCCCACAGCGTATGATACACCTCCAGCCTCCCAGAGCACGGCCCTCCCCCTCCACTCAGTCTGAGAGGAACATGATCTAAATCACACACATCAACATCACTGACCAGCTTCAGTCATTTACAACAAAA
This sequence comes from Culter alburnus, assembly GCA_028476615.1. NCBI lineage: Eukaryota > Metazoa > Chordata > Actinopteri > Cypriniformes > Xenocyprididae > Culter > Culter alburnus. The sequence continues at coordinate 59,031 of JAOTNS010003816.1, forward strand.
CACACAGAAACTGAACAAAAAATGGCTTTAAATGTACAATTACATTATGAATTTGATTACGATTTTAAATTCAAATAATTTAATTTTGTTTAAATGCACATATATTAATCATTTATTAGGAAAATACAGGCTTATAATAAATATGTAAAAGTATTGTCAAAAAAACTTACTTGAACACCTGTCTCTGGTGAGGAGATGGTGAGGCAGAACATGTCCGAGGAGATTCAGGATTTTCCACCTCTGAGACTAAAAATTAATTGAATTGAACATTAGGATACAGAGTCATTAATCCTGACGGCACCTCAGATCACTAGAACAGTTTCTTCCCACAGTCATTTCCCTCTTGAAATGTTTAGTGCAATATCTTTGTTAATTCACTTAGTTCTATTTATCCGTATTATTATTCACAAAACTGTAAATATGTTAATTATCTGTAAATGATTATTTTGACTAAACCTGTATTTGTCTTTATACTATTTTATATTTTTAATTCTTAAATGTTATGATGTGTCTTGTTATATTTATATGTGTACTGGAAGCTTCAATACCAAGGTAAATTACTTGTGTGTGCAAGTACACTTGGCAATAAAGCAATTTCTGAATCTGATTCTGAAAACATCTCTCAGTGAAACATCATCAATGTGAAAACAATTTACATCTCTTTCCATCAGCTCAGTTTAGATTTCCAGAAAGAGTTCACTCACCACATTATAAACATTGCTTTTAAAGAAACCTGACTATTGAGATCATCATTTAAATATCATCTCACTTGAGCAGGTGATTTTGGCCACTTCATCTTCATTACAGTAGTTCTGACCCCAGGGTAAAGATGGACACTGCCACAGATTTGAATCATGTGGTCGACATTTCACTTCATCCACCCAGTTAGGAGCTGATTTCACTCTTGTTGTAGAATCAGACAAAACACCAGATCTTCCACAGTTCAGCTCTTGACAGATCAGACTCACTGTGTCTCTGCCATCTGATTCCAGCACACATTACCCCAGGATCCATTGTAGAAAACCTCCACATTCCCTTCACAGCCCTCAGTTAACCTGATCTCTTAAACTCTAGATGGAGAAGGATGAGAATCAACCTCAATTAAATTAAATTGATGAGAATTGTAAAAAAAAAAAAAAAAAAAAAGAAAAGAAAAAAAAAAAAGTATTATTAAACAAAAACGCTACATATACAAAAAATATGGAAAAGGTTGTGTATTAAAACCACTGGAAACCAGGTTTTGCTAAACCAAAAATATCACCTAAAAATAACTGGTTAATACAAGTCGAATGCATGCTGCAAGCACTAATAGCATGTACACAGTGTATATTTACATAAGGTTCATAATACATTATACAAAATATACAACTTGATTCTGCTTGGTCAATAAAAATATTAAAAAAATGGTTGTCATCCATGGCAATGCTGTATATAAGACTGACATTGCAGTCATATAGTCATTGTTGAAAAATAAACCCCTTAAGATGATACAAGACCCATCAGCTCCTGATCATCCTGGAGTTATTTTGTAAAAATTTCAATTACATAGGACATTTGTGAAAAACAATTAAATGTATCTTTGAAAAATCATTTACATTACTTTATCTTTTACCTGAGCACACGACTCCTACATCCTCCTTGTGTTGACAGTCATGTTTTCCCCAGCCTGGAGAAGAACAGCTCCACAGGGACGTTTCATTCCCCTCACACTCCACCTCATCCAGCCATATGGGTCCAGAACCAGGACCAAACCAGGCTGGTACCTGCTGGTTACTGAGGGCCACTCCACACTGCAGCTGTCTGCACACCACATGGGCATCTTTAATATCCCAGGAGTCATCACACACTGTCCCCCATGAGCCGCTGTGAAAAACCTCCAGCCTCCCTGCACAGTCTCCCCCAGAACCCACCAGCCTGATGGACCCGCGACCTGATATTCAGAGAAAGAGAAACACATTAGTGATCACTAACAACTGAAGAATCTGCCCAGATGTTGCTCTTCTCACCAAGGCAGGTGATTGACAGCTGTTGTGTGGAGCTGCAGTTGAGAGTTTGGGAGAGCTGCAGTTCCCAGATGAGCTTCACTCCAGAGCACTGGAAGCCCGTCACACCATGACTGTGTTCAGGACTGGATGAAGAGGAGCTGGAGAAGTTCAGCACAGAGCCACAGCCCAGCTGTCGCAGACCACAGAGGATTCAGTGAGACTCCAGGAGTCCAGCAGAACTCTCCTCCAGACCTGATGGATGGAAACTTCCACCTCCCCTCACACTGTCTCTCTCCAGACACCGCACCAGACCATCATGAACAGCCGAGGGAATCTGAGTGAAGATGTGACACTTTATTAAGATATTTCTAGATAATTTATAACATTTTTTTAAAATAAAATCCCCTCACTAGAGCAGATGACTCCAACATCTCGTCTATGAGAACATTCAGCTCGACTCCATGAAGAGATGGAACATTCTGAGAGTTTTGTTTCATTCCCGTCACAATCAAACACATCAGCCCAGATTTCAGCACTTCCCTCTCCAAACCAGTCTGATCCCACAACAGACACAGCAATCCCACAGTTCAGCTGTCTACAGAGGACACTGGCAGCTCTCATATCCCAGCATGCATCACACACTGTGCCCCATTCACTGAGGAACCGAAGCTCCACTCTTCCAGAACAAGAGTCTGAACCATTGACCAGCCTGAGATCAGTGTAACCTGTGCAGAGAACTGACAGCTTATTTAAACAGTATGAAACTAGAGTCAAGATAATTGAGCAACACAACAGCAGTATATTATGTATGTAATTTATTAAAAGAAATGACAAATCTTTATACTCAACCAGAACAAATCACTCCAACATCATTGTCATGGGAACAGCTGCGCTTCTGTGAAGATATTCGTGAACAGTCGTGTATCTGAGATTCATTTCCTCTGCACTGAATCTCCTCTGACCAAACTCGACCCTTTCCTTTTCCAAAGCAGCTTCTCCCAGCACCTGTACAGGAGCCCCACAGTCCAGCTCTCTACACACAACCTCTGCATCCTGCTGGTCAAAGGCAGCAGCACACACTGAAACCCATCCTTCTGTACGAAGCACCTCCACTCTCCCAGAGCACAAGTGAGACCCATCCACAAGTCGAAGTCTTTGCTCTGAGTTTTTAATTATAAAGACAGATAATTCATTAAACAGCTCTACTCAACTAAAGCAGTAGAGAGAAATATTTTTAAATTTTGACATTCTTTATTCTTTATTTTTATCTTCCATCTGAAATTTTATAATCTTCATTATATAAACAACATAAATCACATTGTCAAATCAGACTGTCTGTAAGTAATAATAAAGACATGACATATTTAATGGTGATTTTCTCTATCATAGGTTATTCATATATTATGAACTAAATAATTAACCCTTTGATGCATAACATGGGTCAAAAATGACCCGGCTGAGTTTTATTTTCTATATCTTTGCAAGAAATGAATTTCATCATTCAGTATTCCAGGTATTCCTCAATTACTTCTTTTTGATCATCACAAATCCTCATTTTAATTTTTTTTTTACTTTTTGAATAAAAATCATTTTTGTATCACTACCCTTCTAATGCGCAACATGGGTCAAAAATGACCCGTATTCATTTCCTATGTAATTTCAATCATGGTTGAGTGTTTCTGTGCTAAATCTATAAAAGAAATGTATTTTATCATTCATTTATTCCAGGTATTCCTTAAATATCTTGTTTTGGATTGTCAAAAATCATTATGTTCATTTTTTCTTTTTTACTTTATTAACAAACAAAGTTTTTGTATGTCCACATCAATTTTACACACATGGGTCAAAAATGACCCGTATTCATTTCCTGTGTTATTTCAATCATGACTGAGTGTTTCTTCGCTGAATCTTTGAAAGAAATGTAATTTGTCATTCATTTATTCCAGGTATTCATTAAATATCTTGTTTTGATTTTCTACAAATAATTGTTTATTTTTTATTTTTACTTTATAAACAAACGCAGTTTCTACATCATTTTATAGCCTGACTTCGTCATACTCATATTCTAGGCAGAATGTGAGTCTGATACTGCTCCATTGCACTTGAATTATGGGGCGTGTCTTAACCGAACCAGTAAAAAACAACAACTCTGCACTCAATTGGATAGACCTACAACCAATCAGAGCAGATCAATCAGAGAGTATGGGTGCTTCTCAATAGGCTTGTTTGAGATGCGCCTAGCCTCGCCTGAAGTTCAGCCGAGAGTAGGCGGCTGCAGTGAGGGGAGGAGTGAAAAAAGTGCAGGCAAGACGGACAGTTCTCCGTTCTCGTAGTGCATCAGACACCTGCGAGATCAAAGGCGGATATCGCGGGATTCACACTTGTGCACTGTGTTGCTGATAAACTGGATGTAATTTACGTTCTGTTGCTTTTAAATGAAAATAAACATAATGAACAATACACCCAAAGTACTTGTTATTTTTTCCATTCGAAGGATGTGTGTATCAATCATTTTTATTTTAATACAGACATGTTTTTATATATTTTTATAAATATGATAATCACATAACCCATAGAGAGATCGCACTGTCAGAGACTTTTGGAATATTCACACATAATTTATACGCATAAAATCATGGTATTAGTGTTTTAAAATCAAACATTTTAAAAGAGATCAATACATCACGGTTGTTGTTTTTTTTTTTTTTATTGCATGGAACGCACAGAAACATACAGAACAGAGACGATAGGCATACATCACAACCACAGAAAATATAAAGGAAACAAAGCACAAAAAATAAATAAATAAATAAAAACAATATAAAATTAAATAAAAAAATAATAGAGTAAAATAAATAAAAAATAAAAGAAGGGCCATCAACTAAACATGATCACGTAAAGAGATCAAAGGCAGAGCAAGTCCTAACAGTCCTTATGGCTTTCTTGTTAGTAGATACTGAGATTACATTTAAATATTTTCCATTTCTTTTAGGAAACAGCGACGACAGGTTTACAATTGGAGAATTTGCATTTATGAATGTGAAATTTGCTTAGAAAAAATTAAATTATAACAAAAACAGATATTTCATTTATGGGGTCTGAGTCATAATACCCAAATAATATTTCTCATATGTACTGAAAAGCCTGGCAAAATCTTACACTTGACAAACACACAATGTCATTCCAAAACTTCTGAGTGTAGTGACATGACCAAAATAAATGTACCACAGTTTCATCATAATTTGAACAAAAAGAGCATGTTATCTCAAGATCAGCTTTAAATCTTTGTATAAACTTCTTTACAGGGTAAAACCTGTGTATGAGTTTAAAGGAAATTTCTTTACTTTGTTTGTGAGAAAGAATTTTGCTGTAGACAGGGACGGATTACGAACCGGGCCAGCGGGGCCGCTGCCCAGGGGCCCTAGGGGTGCAGGGGGCCCGTGGGGCCCTAGCCCAAACAATTTGCAACGCTTATCAACAATGTATTTTCGTTTGTTATTTTAGAGGGCCTACATTCTTGATCCTCTGCCTACAAGGGCCCGACCCTATAGGGAGGGCGTTTGGGCCAAGGGCCCTTGAATTGGTGGTTGTGGTGGTGGTGCTGTGGTGGTGGGGGGGGGGAGGTCGGTGCTTTCAGGGGGCCCCCGGCCCTGCTATAGGAAACTTTAAAGGGAAATGGGTGCATGGGAGCCTACTTTTAGAAGGCCCTCTTAGGCCTCCTATTATGGTCCTGGTTCTGGCTACCAGGGGGCCATAGGAGGATGGGGGCGTTGGGTGGGCTTTTAGAGGGCCCTCTGCATGTATGAGGGCCCTCGAGGATGGCCCGAGGCTAGCGGGGAGGGTGT
>JAOTNS010003817.1:0-199527 GCA_028476615.1 Culter alburnus
TCTGCGGTCACCTGTCAGATGAGTCTCCCCCTACCCAGGTGAGCCATCCCAGGGACTCCATAAGCACTGCCACCACAGGCCAGTCATATGTGTATTCTCCATGTAAACTCCTCCCCCACAGGGTAGTAGTGGCTAGAGCTTGCGCTAGGCAACTGGAAGGGGTTTCGTAACTGTGGCGCTTTATATTTGGGATCCCAATTCGTTGGTCACTACTGACGTACGTCGAACGTGAACGACTGAAGGGAACGTCTCGGTTACGTATGTACCCTCGTTCCTTGAAGGAGGGAACGGAGACGTACGTCCCGTCGCCACAGTTTCTGTACCCTCAGAAAGTTGTGATTGCATCTGCTTCCTATTTATATACACCTGTCGGAGGTGGTGCGCATTATGCAAATTCGCACGCCAATTCCTTGGCTTGTTTTAGTTCACTCGAAGCTGGGCTCTCTAGCGATATCCCAATTCGTCAGTCACTACTGACGTACGTCTCCGTTCCCTCCTTCAGGGAACGAGGGTTACATACGTAACCGAGACGTTCATGTTAGTTCTTAATGATACACATTACTTTATTTAATAGCATAAAAGCATTTTGTTGAAAATTACATAAGCCAAAATTTTAAAAGGCTTTTAAAGTATTGTTAGTTCATGTTAACTATAGTCTGCAGGATAGTGTTAATTTCTACACAACCTTATTAAAGTGTTCCAGGTACATTAAACATAATGCTTACATGGAGGGACTACCCTAGAATATCATGCACTTTGCCAACTTTTTCTTATTTTCCCTGGCATTTCTGGACTGTTGAAGACTAGTGCATCTTCAAGCCTAAATTCAGCATGAGAAATACTTAAGTACAGTTAAAATCAGATACTCTAAGACTTTAACTCAGGTTGTCTTAAAATTGGTCACTTTTAACTTGTAATGGAGTCATTTTCGTTGTAAAGTATGTGTACTTGTATTCAAGAATTGTTTTCAGGTACTCTTTACACCTCTGCTCTTTCCACAGGTACGACTTCTAAAACAGTTCTCTTTCGAGTGAATCCTCATGTGGACCTTAAGGTCCCCTTTAAATATGAAACTCTTTCCACACTGATCACATGTAAATAACCTCTTCAGTGTGAATATTCATGTGTTCCCTAAGGCTTCGTTCCAATGTGAAGCCATTTCCGCACAGAGTGCAGGTGTAAAGGCAGGAACACACTAAGCAGACACTGACGAACTAGTGGCGCCGAAAGCAGACTGCGGGTTTGGCTCACATCGGCAGCGTCTGTGTCCAGATTTGCCCTGAATCGGCATTGGAGTTCCTTGGCATCAGAGCTGTTGAATCGGCATCGGAGCTCCTCGGTCCATCTGATCCTCGGTCCAAACCGACACTCGACAGCCGACGGACAAGTAGCACATCCCTTCTGCGCCTGCGTAAGATGAAATGCCTTTCCGAACCAGCAGGTGGTAGTATCTGAACAGCCAATCAGAATGATCAGATGGACCGTGGAGCTCCGATGCCGATTCAACATGTCGAATCGGCCGGAAAAAAAAACAGCCAACGAGGACCAACTTCAGCCGACGGTGCGGAACACACTGAGAACTGCTATTTTTTTAAATTGGCCCCCAGAGTGGATAAATCTGAAAACGCTGTCTTTGCATTTTTTTGTGTGTACAGCCTATCTGTATATTTTGAGAAATTATGATGTAATCAGCCTATGTGTCGACCCTAGACAGACGCCGCTAACAGCACAAAACTGCAACAATAGCAGACTCTAGATGCTTGTGTTCATGCTGCAGAAGCTACTGAGCCAAAATAAAGCATTATTTCTAATCTTTACTATAGTTTGTATACAGCGTGCAAGGATTATGCACATGCTCCAAGTCTGATTCGCTGCTTTAAGTGAATCTCTGTGGCAGAATTACAGCGCCACATACTGGTCTGGCATGTATATACATCGTTTTGATTCGTTTCAGAGGTTTCGTGTGGACGCAGATATTTCTTGAGACAAGGAAAAAAAATAGATTGGATAGGGTAAGCTCCGGCTTCATGTGGACATAGCCTTAGTCAGCCGAACAAAAACTACCTGACAACTGACTGTCGGCTTGGTGTGTTCCTGCCTTAAGGCTTTTCTCCAGTGTGAGTTCTCATGTGGTCTTTAAGGCTTTCTTTTCGAATGAACTCTTTCACACTATTGACAGGCTTAATGTTTCTCTCCAGTGTGAATTCTCATGTGGATTTCAAGTGTCCTTTCTATTGAAACTCTTTCCACACTCTTGACAGATGTAAAGCTTTTCTCCAGTGTCAATTTTCATGTGGACCGTAAGGCTTTCTTCACGTGTAAAACTCTTTCCACACTGGCTACGTTACATGCACCAATTTTCATCAATCCGAATGAATGAATCCGACTGCAGATCTGTTTACATGTACTCTAAACATTGTAATCTGATTCAATATTCTTTTATATGTGTTTTATATACATTCCGATTAAAACTTTGCGCGCGCGCACTCTGCATGTGTGACGTCATATCAATCACAATTGTGGAACCCAGGTTACGTCAACAGACGATGATCATGTATCGACGATAGCCAGAGATATTGTCAAATCTTGGCAATATGAAGAGGACTTGGGATTTCCAATTAATGTAGGCCTGTTACATTACTATTAGATTAGGCTTCTTTCTTTCATTATTAAATGAATATTATAATAAATTTGCCCCGCAATAATTTCATAGCGCATCACCACATAACTGACGTGCTCTGAGGATAATAAGATTAGGCTATTTGCTATCTTTTAAAAGTTGGAGATCTTATACAATGAATAGGCCTATAAAATTATAAGAGTGTAGGCTATAATATTGTCATCAATTAAAATTAAGCGCAACTTTACTTCAAGCACCGACTTTAAAAAAACAACCTGTTTAACACAAATACTGTTATTCTCATTTGTTTCACTAGCCATGTACGGCCACAAGAGAAATAATGGAATAAATTTAGACAGTTATATAACGTTATCAGCATTTTATGTTGAAATTCGTCTCTGAGAGAATATGGTCCGTTAATGCAGCGTCAGACAGCTCCGTCACTTTTTACTTTCACTTTCTGTGTACGACCGAGGTTGAGACTTTTTCACCAGCATAACTCTTGCGCAAAGTTTGCACGTTGCTTCTTGTGTGATATCCATTGGCTCCCATTCTTGTTTTAAACGGAAAGAATTACAATATCATGACGAAGGGATACATACTCCACTGCCTGTTGGCATACATCTTTACAACTAAAGATGTGAACGTGAATTTGCGCACTGCGTGATGCGTGTCAACACTGCACTGCGCATGTGCCCCAGAGACTTTTGAATACGATTGAGAAAGTAGTCGGATTCAAGCGTTTACATGGTAATTTTTTGCTGTTGGATCGGATAAGAAAAGGAATAAACCACCCCTTCCAATCCGATCGAAATTTCATTCGGATCGAGCTCAATCGGATCGATTAAGGTGTGAACGTTTTTCAATCCGATTGAGCCGTCAATCCGATTACAAATGGATTATTTGGGTGCATGTAAATGTAAATTGCACTAGTTAACGTCAAGCTGCTGCATTCTGGACCATCTGCAAACATGCCAAATGAAGACTGAGGAAGGCCAAGGTACAGCGAATTACAATATTCCAGCCGTGATGTGATAAATGCATGAATAACTTTCTCCAAATCTTGAAAGGAAAGTGTTTAAGTCTGGAAATGATTAAATGATTAAATACATATTAAATGCGTATAAAACGATATGCAGACCGCCCCTTGGGAAATCTGACCATAATGTAATTCATCTTTTTCCCAAATATAAGACTGTAGTGAAGAGGGCAAATCCTGTTGTTAAGCAAATACAGTGTGGTCTGATAGATGTAAAGAGCAACTAAGGGACTGCTTTGAGGAAACTAATTGAGACATTTTCTTTCAATTATATCAGGATGCTGATGGACTTACAGACACTATTACGTCATATATTAAATTTTGTGAAGATGCTGTGTCCGAAACTAAAACTGTGAAATTTCCCCAAATAACAAATCCTGGGTATCGAAACAGCTTAAAGGATGCCTTAATGAAAGGAAGTTTGCCTTCTGTTCTGGTAATATAGATCTATTGTGTGAGAAATGGAGACAGTTGAGGGGGAAAATTCTTAAAGCAAAATTTGATTATAAAAATAAGATAGAAGGTCAATTTTTAACTGGCAATGTAAGACAGGCATGGGAGGGATTAAATACATTAATGGGTAGGTCTAAAAAAACAGGATGATAGTTTTGTAAGTAAAAACCAAACTTTTCTATTAATGATCTAAATAACTTTTATGGCAGATTTGAAACAGATTTGAAAGGACGGTAGGACAGAATGTGATGTGATATGCAGTAATCTCCCTGTAGAAACATCAATAGTTATCAATGAGGCTGATTTTACTGCAAGCCTTAGAAAATTGAAGCCAAACAAAACCACTGACCCAGATGGTTTAAAAGCCAGACTTCTTAAAGATTGTGCTCCTCAATTAAAAGTTTTTTCAAGGCTATTTCAGTTTTTTTAGATATTTGTACAGTGCCAAAATTATGGAAATATTCAATATAAGGCCTGTGGCAAATAAGCCTGGTGCGAGTATATTAAATGACTTTTGGCCTATTGCAATAACTTCCATACTATGTAAAACTATGGAGCAATCTTGGTTAACCACCTAACTTCAACTGTGGCCTCGAGGTTAGATCCACTTCAGTTTGCATATAAGAGTAACAGAGGCACAGATGATGCTGTACAGACCCTGCTAAACACAGTTTCAAAACATCTTATGAATCCCAAAGCATATGTTAGAATTTTATTTGTGGACTTCACATCGGCTTTTAATTCAATGAAGACACACATTCTCTTAAAAAGGCTTGTTGATCTTGATGTTAATACAGGGTTAGTTTTATGGTGTAGTGATTTTTACTTTGTCCATCCAAGGACGCGAAGTAAAATAGGGATTGGTACTCACGTCACCGCTGACGTTGTGATTTTTGGACACACGTCTCTTAAGGTGTGGTTATGAGTACATCAGATGACCACTTCCCCCTTTTTCCCTTGTTCAGGGCACCAGTCAAGGTCTGTTACCTTGGCCATATGAGAACACTCCCACAGGGGCTTTCATTCATTTAGAATTTATGTAAAGTGGTCAGCTGATTTATTTGAAAGATTGGTGATATTGCTAACTTGTAGAACCTTTTCTGTATTATCAGCACAAGGAAGACACAAGTGTAATAAAATAAATTTTATTAACAAAAGATAAACAAGAATAACTAACACAACTACTAAATGAATACTATGAATGATAAAGGAATAAAGTGCATAAGATACATAGAATAGAAGTGATTAAGTTGGGTGTGGCTATGGAAGAGTTACGTTATCTTATGGAAAGATAAACTGTTTCTCTGAAAATAATAAGGTGGAGAACCTTATTATGCACCAAACAAATAAACGAGAGATTATTTGTTTGACTAACATCAGCTATATTACATCTAATGGAATTAGGAAATTATATACTGATAATACAACAATGCCAAGGTCTCTGGAAAGAGGTTTGGTTAAGTGATGTTTACGTTCCACTTGGTTGAGTCCGATGACGGTGACGTCTTCCACTGGTTGTGCTGGGTGACAGTGCAGTGGGGAGAGGAGCCAGAATCTGTTTCAACAGTCTTGAACACGAAGCTCTGTGGGATGCTGATCTCCTGGAGCACAAAAGGGTCCTAAAATCTGGAACACGCAGATGAGGCCTGGTGGTGTAGGTGCAAGGTCCTTAACAATCTGGAACACGCAGACGAAGGTACCTTGAAGTGAAGGTTTGCTCTCCTGAGCTTAACCTTGTTGCAGATGTCGTCACTGTCTCACTGGACGGAAACTCTGAACGTAGTGTTTGTTGATGTCTCTTTCCTCACAAGCTGGAGGCTTAGAACGTAGTCGTCTCTTTTGCTGCCTCACAAGCTGTAGACTCAGATCATGGGATCTGTTGTTGTCTCTCTGGATGGACCAGAGGCTCAGAACGGTGTTGTTGTGTCTATCCTCGTGCAGGACAGACTCAGAACAGTGTATCTGTTGTGTCTCAGCTTCGCAAGCCGGGACTCAGAACAAGGAGTGTTTGTTGAAAGGGTACCTTTATCCCTTTCCGATGAGGAGGAGATTGCAATTTGGCACTTCTCCATTCGAGTGCTGTGATTGGCTGCTGGCATCAGAGGGGACACACAAAGTGTGTCCCACCCTTCTCTCCCCTGTGGAACTCATTTGCACAAAGTTGGCACAAAGTTTTTCTAGGCTTGATTTTTTACAAAGCACAAAGTTGGAAGTCTTTACAGTGTCTTTAAAGTTTACCAATGCATTTCTCACTTTCCAAACAAATAGAGACTAAACATGATGGAAAAAGATTGAACTGTCATTCAATTGTACATTAACAGCTGAATTTGTATCAGATGTTGCACTACAAATAGCTGTCACTGAGAATATACTTATTTCTGTGAATAAGTATGAAATGGATGTGTAGTTTGCATCAATTCTAAGGTTTTCAAACATAGTTTTGAATGGATTTGGATGGATCTTTGTGATCTCTCTTTGTTTCACCCATTTCTGCTAAGGTCCCGAGGAATTTTTATGGGGGGTCTGTGGCCAACCTCAGGAGGTAGTCTCTAGATGGGTGAAGGGCAGAAACTGCCTGTGGACCAATGAGAAGTCCTGTCCTTCCCAGGCTTGGTACAAGAGGTCTTCTTCTTGCCCTCTAAGAGAGGTCTGGATGTTGTCCTTACATCTTTATCTGATGGCGTTGGACAGTTTGTTTGTGTTAGTCCACCAAGATCCAATCAAAATGTCGCAAACCTTTGTCCGCTGTTACGGACAGAGAGGGGCCCGGCCATAAACTGGGCCCTAGAATGTGCTGTTCACTACAATGGATTAGAAACTTTCTTTCCTGCCGTCCACAGAGGGTCTGTGTCAGAGGTATTATGTCAGACGTCCTCACTTTAAGCACAGGTTGCCCACAAGGCTGTGTTATTTCTCCTGTGCTCTTTTCTTTATTTACAAACAAATTTTTGGTTCAGGAAGAACATTTTAGATGATTAAAATATGCAGATGATATGGCCTTAGTTGGCCTACTGGACAAAACTAACTCTCTGTATGATGTTTGCCTATTTGTCTCACACTAAGGCCCTTGAAACTTGGTGTCATTTTAGCCAATTAGAAATTAATGTTGTGAAGACAAAATGATTAATTATGTGTAAAAAAAGAGATATGATAATCCAGACAATTTGACTTGTTGGTCAACAAGTTGAAATTGTGGATAATTTTAAATATCTCGGCTCAATCCTGGACTCACAGGTGAGCTTTGTCGATGCCTCAGAGTATATCTTTAAAAGATGTTCACAGCAATTATTTCTTCTAAGACAACTTAGTGGCCTTGGAGTTAGTCAGAATATTTTATAACTTGTTTAAATCTATTGTGGAGAGTGTACCGTCTTATCATATCCCTGCCTGGTATGAACATTTAAACTGCAGATCTAGGAATAAGCTCACCAGAATTGTGTCAATGGCAAGCAAAATAGTTGGCAGACCACAGAAGCCCCTAGGACAACTTTGTTGAAAGGGCAAGGAATGAAGGCGAGAGGTATCCTTGCAGATAGTTCTCAGCCTCTCTTTAGCCAATTTGAGCCCCTGAGATCAGGTAGGTGCTACAGAATACCTCGTGAACAAAAATGTGTTCAAGCGATCATTTATTCCAAATGCTATTAAAATTCTTAACTCCGCAAGTGTTTGACAAATGAAATGACATGGCATGAATTGTAATTTTATGAAATGTGAATTTGTCTGTTTTCTTTTCTGTTTTTGCTTTTTTTAAAGTGGAACTCAGTAAGATGAAGGTTCCTTCAGTGAATCACACTGTCGTAAATACTCCAAGCACAGCTCTGGACTACAACGACTACAATGCAATAAATAACTAACTACCTTGATTCCAAAGCTACTACTTCTTCTCCCAGTGGCTGAACACCAAGACCTTCATTTTATCCATATCTAAGGTTCAAATATAAATAAAATGAATGTAAAAATTAATTCCTAAAGTCATAATTTGTAAATGTAGTTGGGAAACATACTGCTCACGATCCGACTCTTCTGTGATGCTAGACACTGGTATCTGTGGTTGTCTTTGCTGTCCCTTGCTTGGCGTAGAAGTTGTTTTCCAACATTTGTAACTAAAAAAAAAGTAATGCAGTCTTATTACAGCACATTGTCAATAGTATGTAAATCTTTCAAAAGGAAATGAATACTCAATTTGGACAACAGTCAGGAGCAACGCATGCCTTGGCATTAGCTTTGAAATCTTGCATTGGTCTAAAATGAAGCCAGTCGCTGATGCAATGTAAACAATATTCTGGGAATTTACTGTACTATTGAAAGTACCGGTTGAACTGCAGTTGTCTCACATAAAGCCCATACATGACAAATAGAGAAACACTCATCAATCCCACCACGTAGTAACATAGCGGGCGAATTAGCATGCTTGCTTCTCTGCGAGCCGATAAGCTAAATACATGCCACATAACAGTGGCTATATCTCGATGGACATGAAATAACAATAGATCTAATGGAAACAGTAAGAAAATAAAGTTGTTTGGCAAGGTTACTTACAAGTTCAACAACATAAAATCCACGTCGGAATCGGTTTGAAGTCCTTCGCTCTGCTTCAGTTGACGCCATTCCGTAAAAGCTGGTCCAAGGTTGACTCGAGAATGAACTCTCTCTCGGTCTAGTTGACGTTTTCTCTTCCTAGAATCTTCGGACAATGGTTTCCTGTTTTTTTAGTGGCTCCGCCATGACTGATGATGAAATAAAAGTCGTTTTGGTATGATCGTGAGGTCGCTATGTGTATATTGAATTACTGTAAAGCATTTTGTCACTCTCGCGTGAACGTGAGACGAGATTGTGTCGGGTCGGCGCAACTCAACTTGCAAGTGCTGTTTTCTGGCGTAGACGTGCCAGAGGGGGTTAGTGCACGGTTCAAACACACCACTACAAGTCAATTAACCATCGTAAGGACTTAGAAAACTATTTATGAAGGTAAAAAAGTTACTTGTGCTGGTGAGCCAAATACAATTTTTCACCTTGGTGGACAATAAAGATATACAATGTAATACAATACAAATTCTCAGTTGATAGCTGTTTTTAACAACTGAGCTAATTTGTTTTTCCAAGACAAAGCTCAGAGTCAAAGATAACCCCTAAGATTGTCTAAGTAATTGCCTATCTAATTTCTGTTTTTGGAGGGTCCAAAAATAATCACCTCAGTTTTCTCATTGTTAAGCTGGAGGAAATTATTTGCCATCCAGCATTTAATATTCTCAAGACAGTCCATGAGAGGCTGCAGAGAATCTCTAGTTTTCAATGGAAAGTACAACTGAGAATCATCAGCATAGAAATGAAAAGAAATTTTGTATTTTCTAATTATGTTGCCAAGCGGAAGCATATACAAATTAAAGAGTAATGGCCCCAATGTTCCAATGTTTTCTTATGTTCCAGAAAATACTGTATCTATAAAAAGCATTTTAAAATGCTTGAATATGTGGCACACTTACTACTGCCAGCTGGTGGCAGGATAACAATTGATGAACAACAATTGATCAGCTCCCATAACCAAACATACAACCCCAACATAAAATGTGATGCCGTTGAAATTTCTCCTTTGGAAATGGATTTGTATACGTTGCATAGTTAAGATATCTCCAGAAGGGGGACTGGGGCTGTGTGGTGCAGTTTGAGGTGTCTTGGCAAAAGGGGAGATTGAAACTTTCGGTGCGTTCCAAACGGGATATATCGCCCTCCGAAGGGCACTTCGGAGTGAAAATAATCATGGCCGCCATATTGAAGGGTCGTTCCAAACCAAAGTGCTCAAAACTGGCCACTTCAAAGGGCCCTTCGGAATGAAGGATTTCAAAGGGAACAACTGATGGACACTTCGGGCCCCCATGATCCTTTGCACAGGGAAGTTGTTTGACGTCACAGAATGGGTACAGGAGGTTAGGAGTTCGATTTTAACTATAAAGGTATGTATAATATTTTTCTGTACTACTGTAATATTTATACGAATTAGATTTGGTACATTATTATGGTCAAAATGACATTGTACTTCAAAAAAAAAAATACTTTACAGCTCATTTATCAGTCCATTCAAATGTTTCAAATACATAGATACAATATAGCCTACATGCGGTAAACCTAAAATAAATAAATAAATAAATAATAACGTTAAACAAAAGGCGCAGCTTGCACAATTTATCATCCTTGATGTCTCGTTAAGATGACGCTGAAGTGTGTTCCAAAAGAACAGTTTTTTTACCCCTACACCCTTCCCTTCGAAGCTCTCACTCCGGAGGGTAAACCCTCTGAAGGGATTAGGGCATAGGGATGAGCCCTTCTGAATGGAACGCAGGGTTTGTGTATCAGTTTGAAGTGCCTTTACAGGTAGAGTTAGACAGCGGTCCTGATGTGTGAAGGAGATCCATTTAGATCCACTCTGATGGACAACACAAAACTCCCTCAAACTTCCTAGCTATTCCATCCAGGTAGCGAAATTCTCTGTTTTTACTGTTATTTCTGTTTCTTAGCATTACATTTTTATATATGTATTGACTCTTTCTTTATGTAGAGCACTTTGAATTACCATTGTGTTTTAAATGTGCTATACAAATTGCCTTTGCCTTGCCTAATTCAACTCAAATTGTGGGACTCGTGTATTAAAGAAATTCAATGCACACAGACTGAAGTACTTTAAGTCTTTGGTTCTTTTAATTGTGATGATTTTGGCTCACATTTAAAGGGGCTCTATGTAAGATTTTTACTTTAATAAAGCATAAAAATACCTCAATATGTTTGAACAGAAGAAGGGATGTTTTGAAAAAAAAATTTTTATTATTTTGTTAAAAACTACAGTGGAGCTATATACTATTTTTTGGCAGCTGTTACAGAAACTTTTTTACAAAAATTTTTTGATTTAACCTTGAGATTTGAAGTATTAGATAGCTTAGATATTTGCACCACTATTTACATGACAATAATAATTCTTAATTTCTGATAGAAATGCAAAATCAATCGGTAGTTAATAGAATAACAAGACACAAAACCTTTACATTCAATCGTGTTTGGCCCCATTTATTTTTGATCACAGTGCATACACGTACAAACTTTTAGTCCAAAAGTGCGCACATTTGTAGAAATACACGTTTACCTCATATTTCATTAGATAGAATATAAGCCGGGCGTACGCAGGGTTTCATAATTACCAAGGTCAGAAAATGTTGTTTGTTTGGGGGTACGGGGGCAGGGTCCCCTAGAAAATTTAGATTTCCCTGGTGTACATATGTGCATTTTTAAGACGTTTTAAAGGGGTGGTTCAGTGTTTTTTTGATTGTGTTTTTGGGGCACAGTTTAACATGTCTTAATGCTTCGTTTTTTAAAAAAAGCCATATTTTCCATATATTTTACCTTTATTCTACACCTCTTTTTCCAATGTCATTTGAACGGCTCGTTTGACTTCCTGCTTCTATGAAGCCACTCCCTCCGACATACTCAATGTGCTCAGATTGGTTGGCAGGTTGGTAGCTGGCCCAGTGTATCGTGATTCGCTGAAGCGTCCGGAAACGCCACGCCCCTAACCATTTGTTGTTACCAGAACCGTTACATGTGCTTCAGTGGAAATGTAAATAATGGCGTCTATATTGCTGTATCAAATTGAGCCGAATCAGACCCAGATGAAGAGGGTCAAGCAGAACCTCTGCAATCACGGCTTTTAAAGGACATTTATGAATGGCATTTCATTTAACTCATCCATTGTGAAGACATCATCAACACAACAGCCAGTAGCACAGTTCCCCAACAGACCGTTCATACTGGCGTGATGAATACGATCCTCAACTGGACACGACCACAACGCAGCCCTGAAGTATCAACAGAGATCGAGTCAAATAGATCATCCATTGTGAAGGCCTCATCGAAACGACAGCCAGTAGCACAGTTCCTCAACAAACCGTCCATACCGGCGTGATGAATATGATCCTCAACTGGATGGAACTGAAATAAACACTTTGATTGTTGCGATCCTATCAGACTTATGATAGCAACCTGATTCGTAACAAAGCACTGTTCGCCAGAGGAGAACTGGCCCCCGACTAAGCCTGGTTTCTCCCAAGGTTTTTTTTCTCCATTTAACACCTGTTTGCCACTTGTTTGCCACCTGTTTGCCACCTGATGGGAGTTGGGTTCCTTGCCGCTGTCGCCTTTGGCTTGCTTAGTTGGGGACACTTGAATTTGACTTGACATTTGATTCAACAGTATTCTTGACATTTATTCAACAGTGCTTCTGATCGCCTGCATTGACACTATTCTTTAAGAGCTGCTGTGCAGCCAAAATTATGTACCAGTTATCAATGTAAAGCTGCTTTGACACAATCTGCATTGTAAAAAGTGCTATATAAATAAAGGTGACTTGACTTAGCATTTGCGTCAAAATGTTTAGATATGCTTTTACTGCTGTTTGTTAGCTTTCAATATACAGTTTGTCCTGATTAAAGCTTTACTGTAGCTGAATACATAACTGAGTAGTCACATTTTGTAAAGGTAGCGTTTAATTAGCATGAACAAACGGTTTGTCTATGAACATAGACGTTTGTTGGTGTTTGTAGAATTTAGCTAACTGGCTAGCAGAGCAAAAAACACATTGGTCTTGTTTACGTCCTTGATGCAACCAAAAATAGCAACAGAACTATACGTTTAAAAGACATGTACAAACAATAAAACGTACTTACAGTTTGGGCCAATAAACCGCAGCTTCTGCTTTTAAAGTGGGAACTGCTTCTTTCAGTAATAGCCTTTGTGCAAATACAGCATTGAACACATGTAGATTCTGGAAACTGTCTTCAGCGTTGCATCCAGTGTAGAAAATATCACAGATTATAATGGGTTCTGTATCTTTTGTCGCGCCGCTCGCGTCCAGTGTACACAACTCTTCTGCTTCCATATGCTACGCCATATGGTCTCGGCACTTGTTGCGTGTTCCCAGGGGTGTGTTTTACAGGGTTTATGATGTCACCAACCCGGGAAGAAGCTTGTTGTAGTCCAAACCAGTTGTTTTTGTAGGCATTAAACTAACTTTGAATCACTAGGCCATAGGGAAAATTGAGGCCACGCCTCAATTTATAGACAATGTTCTATAAATGAACATGCACCCCAGGACATTGTGCGTATGATTATAACTGTCTTGTAAAGTGTCTTTTGTTTTGTATTTTTTTATGCATGTCTTATGTTCGAACTACTAGTTCATGTAACTTCACATATATTGTGTCTCCAATCAAATTAATGCTCATTTCATGAGTTACACTTTCATGTATAACTTCCTCATAGGATGCATTTTGTGTTTGCTGTATTAACTGGAGTATAAATGAACACAATCCCAGGCCCAGTTTAATCATGCTTAAAAACAAGAGCCATAAACTCCCCCACAGAGGAATTTCTCACTTATTGATCAGGTTGACCCTAAGAGGTGTAACTTCTCCCAGACTTTAAATAGTGACACACAGCTCCCCCCCCTCTCTCTTGCCTCCTCCGGCCAACACACCACATCTGCTGGGTGCTTCCCGTCCAAGCCTCAACCTGCACCCCATGTGCTTACCTAGAAGAGAGAAAGAACTCTTCCCTACTACAAGAGTCAAACTAACCATGCAAGTTTGTCATTAGTTTCTTCATTCAGCACAGGAGAAATCCATGACTTACGAGTGAACGCTGACGCTATTAGCTGCCACTGCTCAGAGAGGGCATTTAAAAACTTTCTAGTACTTCTAAATCTTCCTACACTTGAATGAATGAATGAATGAATGCATTTATGATCTCTTTTAAACTATTTTAAGGAGTCACTATGACTTGTGTCCATGCTCTTTCCAGGTCCAAGCTAATGCCCAAGTGGGAGTACCAGCTGAAGTAAAGAGCAAAACAGGGCCAATAAATTACACTGTGTGCTGAGACATCCCATCTAAAACTGATGTATTTAACGTGGTTAATCTGAAGTGTTATTATGGACACTTTATTAGGGATTTATTATATATGTCAGCTGTCTGGGAATAAACGTGTTCCCCTGTCTTTCTGTTGCCCCGTCAAGTGTTTGTGTTCCATTTTTAGTTCCGCCACAACGCATCAGAGAATCCCTATGATGTAATCAGGATCATGACATTTCCCATAAAAGAAGGGGATTTACCGGCGTTCTGGAGCAACACTCAAAATGCTCTCTTTGGATAATTAAACACGATTGTGCCATTCTCACTCCCTGTTTTTGTCTGTAACTGTTTTTTTATCCTTGTGGAAATATCCAACCTGGTGGAATTATTTTGCCTTGGACTTCGTCACAGGACAGTGTTGTTCCTCAACATGCTCCCAAACTCAAAACGACTTAAAAGGACAATCTTGCACACACACATACAGTGGTGTGAAAAAAGTACTTGCCCCCTTCCTGATTTTTTAAATTTTTTTTAATTTAATGTTTTAGATCATCAAACAAATATAAGTATTAATCAAAGATAACACAAACACAACATGCAGTATTTAAATGAAGGTTTTTATTATGAAGGGAAAGCAAAATCCAAACCCACATGGCCCTGTGTGAAAAAGTGCTTGCCCCCTAAACCTAATAACTGGTTGGACCACCCTTAGCAGCAACAACTGCAATCAAGCGTTTGCGATAACTTGCAATGACTCTGTTACAGCGCTGTGGAGGAATTTTGGCCCACTCATCTTTGCAGAATTGTTGCAATTCAGCCACATTGGAGGGTTTTCGAGCATGAACCGCCTTTTTAAGGTCATGCCACAGCATCTCAATAGGATTGAGGTCAGGACTTTGGCTAGGCCACTCCAAAGTCTTCATTTTGTTTTTCTTCAGCCATTCAGAGCTGGACTTGCTGGTGTGTTTTGGATCATTGTTCTGCTGCAGAACCCAAGTTCACTTCAGCTTGAGGTCACAAACAGATGGCCGGACATTGTCCTTCAGGATTTTTTGGTAGACAGCAGAATTCATGGTTCAATTTATCACAGCAAGTGTTCCAGATCTTGAAGCAGCAAAACAGCCCCAGACCATCACACTACCACCTCCATATTTTACTGTTGATATGATGTTGTTTTTCTGAAATGCTGTGTTACTTTTACGCCAGATGTAATGGGACACACACCTTCCAAAAAGTTCAACTTTTGTCTCGTCAGTCCACAGAGTATTTTTCCAAAAGTCTTGGGGATCATCAAGATGTTTTCTGGCAAAACTGAGACGAGCCTTCATGTTCTTTTTGCTCAGCAGCAGTTTTTGTCTTGGAACTCTGCCATGCAGGCCATTTTTGCCCCGTCTCTTTCTTATGGTGGAGTCATGAACACTGACCTTAAAGGCACTCTAGTGATCCTGGGTGGAGAAACTTCCTGTTGACGTTCTTAGTGTTGTCAAACAAAACAAGGCTAGCTAGACCCTCCTCCTCCTCCCTCCTCCTCTCCCTCCCCTCTGTGTGCTTCTTGAAACAGTCATGAACGCGCATTTAAAATCATTCTTGCCGTTTTTGGAGCTTGTGGCAACTACAGAGACCGCATTTTTTACAGTGTGTTCAGGGGACAGGCAGCTAGCGGATAGTGAGTTGATGTTTGCTGTATGTGACAAAAAAATTTTTGCCTAAAAACGCTGAGATCACTTAGAGCACCTTTAACTAAGGCAAGTGAAGCCTGCAGTTCTTTGGATGTTGTGTGGGGGTTTTGTGACCTCTTGGATGAGTCGTCGCTGTGCTCTGGGGTAATTTTGATCGGCCGGCCACTCCTGGGAAGGTTCGCCACTGTTCCATGTTTTTCGCCATTTGTGGATAATGGCTCTCAATGTGGTTCGCTGGAGTCCCAAAGCTTTAGAAATGGCTTTATAACCTTTAACTGATGGATTCAATTACTTTCATTCTCATTAGTTCCTGAATTTCTTTGGATCTCACATGATATGTAGCTTTTGAGGATCTTTGGTCTACTTCACTTTGTCAGGCAGGTCCTATTTAAGTGATTGTGAATAGGTGTGGCACTAATCAGGCCTGGATGTGGCTAGAGAAACTGAACTCATGTGGATAAACCATAGTTATGTTTTAACAGCAGAGGCATGCACTTTTTCACACAGGGCCATGTGGGTTTGGATTTTGTTTTCCCTTCATAATAAAAACTGCATGTTGTGTTTACTTGTGTTATTTTTTATTCATATTTAAATTAGTTTGATGATCTTAAACAAAGTGTGACAAACATGCAAAAAAAAAAAAAAATCAGGAAGGGGGCAAGCACTTTTTCACACCACTGTATACATTTTTATATATTGTTTTTCTGTTTCATCTTGTATAATACACTCTGGGTTGGCATTTATTCTTTGTTTTGTGGTTATTTGTTGTATCTGCACTCAAACAGTTTTAAGAGGGAAAATAACAAACTTTATTTTTTTTGTTAAATGTTTGTTTTAATGGTCAATAATTGCCAAATACCCATTATAAAAGTATAAGCAAAAGGTATAAGAAGCTACAATAAAAAATAAAGCAAACGATTCAGTCAAACATACAAAGTCAGTGCTCTAGTAGGCTACAACAGTAAACTATAATGCCTAACTATATAAAGTTAAGAGATTAAATTTTTAGTTCAACAAATTATAGATTTATGAGACCAAAGATCACTCATTAGATTTACAAAAGATGAATTATATTATCTTTAACCACTAAAGAGACATCAGAGTCAGCGGCAAACGTCAGAAGGATAAGCCGAGGTTAGGCTGTTCTCGGTGGGGTACATGAGCACCCGGTGATCACCTCGATCTCACAACTCCAAATAGGTGCTACTTTTTATCAATAAACCACAAATTTGAGCTTTAAACCAGTACATTCCTACATGCCTGAACACTTTTAATTCTACATATCATGGCATAATAACAGTAATATGTTTAAATTACAGGTTTTCTGCTTTACTAATGACGCTTGCAGGTTAGTGCACAATGCACGTGGCTGTCTCAAGTCTGCGCAAATAACCTCTTGATGCATCCTCGATAAAAGGGGCAGATAGAGAACACATCCGAGGATTTGAACTGTACTTGACTAGATGTGAATTTTGAATCGGAACAGTACTTGGGCAGTGACTGATGACGTTTCACACAAGTACAGACAAGAGCACATATTAAACGGCTAACTATGAATGAATGAATGAATGAATGAATGATTGAATGAGGCATTTCGGGGTCTCTCCTCATCCACAACCTGGATAATTCAACAGCAGCCACAGAGCAACAGTGCCAACTATAGGTGGAGAGGAGAGATTTGGCTGTGGCTAACTTACACAGAAAAGACATTTTTTCTCAGCACAAAAGATGAACTACTTATGATTTCAGACTGTGGTGATGTGGTTTCTCCACTGCATGGATCTTCATGTGTATCTTCAGCTGATTTTTAAAAGAAAAACTCGTTCCACACTGATCACACATGTGCGGCTTCTCTCTGCTGTGGATCCTCTCGTGTGTTTTCAGATTTACTGACTGCGTGAATCTCTTGTCACACTGTGAACACTTGTAAGGTTTTTCTCAGTGTGAATTATCTGATGTGGTTTCAGAGATGAGGGTGAGTGAATCTCTTGTCACAGTGTGAACACTTGTAAGGTTTTTCTCCAGTGTGGATCCTCTCATGTGTTTTCAGATATGATGACTGACTGAATCTCATGTCACAGTGTGAACACTTGTAAGGTTTTTCTCCAGTGTGGATCCTCTCATGTGTTTTCAGAGATGATGACCGACTGAATCTCTTGTCACACTGTGAACACTTGTAAGGTTTCTCTCCAGTGTGAATCCTCTGGTGCACTTTTAAATCACTCTCTGTAGTAAAAGTCTTCTCACACTCAAAGCACATGTACTCTCTCACACCAGTGTGTGTTTTCTCATGTGCATGTAAATATTGCAGCTGTGAAAAACTCTTTCCACACACAGACATGAATGTGGCTTCTCCTTTGTATGAATTTTCAGGTGTTTCTTTAAGGGAAATACTTTGCCACATTGGTGACAAGTGAACGGTCTCACTCCTGTGTGGATCCTCATGTGTTCTTTAAGGCATGATGATTGTGTGTAGCTCTTCCCACATTGATCACATGTGAACGGCTTCTCTCCTGTGTGGATCCTCATGTGTGCTTTAAGACTTGATGATTGACTGAAACTCTTCCCACACTGATCACATGTGAACGGCTTCTCTCCAGTGTGGATCCTCATGTGTGTTTTAAGGCTTGATGATTGAAGCTTTCCTGCACTGATCACATGTGAACGGCTTCTCGCCTGTGTGAACTCTCATGTGAACCTTAAGATGTTGTTTGGTTGAGAAACTCTTTCCACACTGAGTGCAGGTGAAAGATTTCTTGGCTCTTTTCTTTAGAAATGTCTTTAGTTCTTCACTTTCATTGCTTTCTTCCATCAGGTCTGAAATGAGAGAAAAAAAGTCATTTAATTTTCAGTACATAAAAATAATTTAAAGAGAAATATGAAGTGAAAGGTAATACAATTGAGACTTGCTGTGATAGACAACTGCTTTAAAATATTCAGATCATTTTGATGCACAGTCCAGAATTAATCATGTATTGATTAAGATTTTATGACATTTTATTTTAAAGTAAAAAAAGTATCATGCCTACACAATTAGACATTTAGAAGTCAATTTTAAAAATAAGAAATACATAAATTGCTCAAATCATAAATTTAAGCATAATAAATGTATAACTGACTGTGGGACACACTGCAATGGCTGATCTGCCATCTTCATTTAATTACCCAGGCCAGAATTGATTTTTGGGGTATTTTTAATTTTAAAAATTTTGGTAACATATGATTAGATTTTATCACAAGTTAAAATTGTAGAATTTTTTTTAAAACTATTTATGATGGGTGAGACTATACAAACTATACAAAGATGCCAGAATATGCTTGCAGACAAATATAACAATGCTATAAGGAGAATACAAGTATAAAAACGAAATCAAGGGGAAAGGGTGAGGGAGGGGTGGGACAAGTTTGGTCAAGGCGTGTCCTGTGCTCTTTCTCTGAGATCTCTCCATGGGGTGTTTTATTGCAGGGTGTTTTATCTCAGCTTTTGTTTTAGCAGGAAAATCAAGTCTTACACATTTTTTTAATTTTAAACATTAAGTATATTCCTGTAGTATTTAATTTATTTTCCTAAACCTATGTAATATTAAGGGCCGTTCACAGTAGTCTTCTCCTTCCACTGTCTTCCATTCATACACATGTGAATGTGGGACACCAGAAACACAAGATCAAGTGAATTTTGCAGTAAAGTGGAGTAGATTGTATATTTTAAAATTTTGGAGTGATTATTATTCGTTATTTATGTTTTTAAAAAATATATCACGTCATATCTTGACGGTTGCCGTGTCTGTAGAAAGTTCACATGCTCAAAGTCTAGAATGACTGCATCTTTAAATGTGTTATTATCAGTCTCCTACATGATTCAATTCTGACATGATTTTCCTCCTTTTAAAAACGGAGGATTTCTTAAAACTGTGACGCCCAGGAAGTGACATCATCTGGGCTAAAATATATAAAAGAAAAAGAGATTATACTAAATTTATATTTTAAATGATTAAAAACATCTTGTTGACAAATGAGTGAAAGCTAGTGGTTTGAAGGAAAGTGGTATAAAGATTTCAAAAGATTTAATATGACAATTAAAGAGTATTTTGGGCTTCAGTGTGATCCTTCAATACAGTGTTTGAATGTCATCAAATGATTCTTGTTCTAAATGTGCCTGAAAAGTTTTTCTTTTTCAATTAATTATTTTTTTGCTATATTAACCACTTTTTGTATTTCACCCATTAAGCGCATTAAGAATTAAATCTGTCTATTGTAAAGCAACTGATGCTAATTCAGAACTTTATTCTGTTTCTCCATTAAAATATTGAGATATCTAGAAAAGTAGTAAAGAACTGTAAGAAAAACAGTTAAAAGCACAAAAACAAAAATAACTGTCATATTTGAGGTCCACAAATCCCCTCTGTTGACAGCAATGAAATGAGCTTTAAGGGTCAATTTACAGCAGATCTGAAGACATCAGCATAATAAATGAGGTGAAAACAGGAACTATTGACATGAAATAACGTCTAGGTTACGTATGTAACCCTCGTTCCCTGACGGAGGGAACGGAGACGTTACGTCAGAGACTGACGAAATGGGGTCTTGGCTGAGAGCCCAATCACCTTAGAGTGTTAAAAAACAAGCCAATGATACGAAGAGTATCTTGGTCTGCGGAATTTGCATGCCCAAGCTCCACCCCACACTGTGGGTATATAAGGAGCAGCGCGAGCAACTCGCATTCAAGTCTTCGCTGAGGAGCCGAGCCAAGTGACCCAGCCGTTCAGCGATTGTGGCAAGGGGACGTAACGTCTCCGTTCCCTCCTTCAGGGAACGAGGGTTACATACGTAACCTAGACGTTCCCTTTCAGTCGGTCACTTTGACGTTACGTCAGAGACTGACGAAATGGCGTCCCTACTAAAACGCCACAATAGCTGTCTTCCAGTGAACAGTGTGAGAACAGTACCTTGCCGTGAGAGCATGATAGAAGGACCATACACACAGAGCACACTGGGTAGCATACCCGAAAAGTATGCTAACAGGCTGCCTACTCTTGGAGATTTTACAGAAGTACCCGCATAGCAGTGATACTAAGGTAACCAGCCTGCAGGGTGGATTTACATGTCAGAATAGCAAGTGGCTTGATAGGGGA
The DNA here is from genome assembly GCA_028476615.1 of Culter alburnus. Classification (NCBI taxonomy): domain Eukaryota; kingdom Metazoa; phylum Chordata; class Actinopteri; order Cypriniformes; family Xenocyprididae; genus Culter; species Culter alburnus. Next base: position 20,814 of record JAOTNS010003817.1, read on the forward strand.
AGACACATGCTCCAAAATTGGAAACTAGACTAAAATTGGAAAACACACGTGGGGTTACCCAGAGGGGAACCACAACACATGGAAGCACCTAGTCTAACATAAGGGCTGACCGGAGGGCATGCACGCAAATGTAGACATTGACAGTGCTGGAGGAACCGAGGGTTCTGAAAGGAACTTACTGAGAGAGAGCGCACGCATCCAATCCGTAGAGTGGAATGACACAGAGCAGATCCAGCTACTGGCCTGAAGGGGCGAGTACACGAGAGGATAACGGCTCTACACGGAGATTATAAAATCTCGCAAATGTCACCCAGCCCGCATCGCTACAAATATCTGTCAGCGAGGCGCCACGCGCCAACGCCCAAGAGGAGGCCACACTCCTGGTAGAGTGAGCCCTCACTCTTAGGGGGCATGGCAGGTCTTGAGCCTGGTAGGCTAAGACAATAGCATCCACTAACCAGTGGGCTAGCCTCTGCTTGGAGACAGCCTTCCCCTTCTGCTGACCTCCATAACAGACAAAGAGCTGGTCTGAAGTCCTGAAGCACTGAAGGAACTCCTGAAGGAGTTCTGTCTACTTAAGTGCGAAGAGCACGTACTAGAGAGGGCAGTGCCTGGGCTGGGTCTGCCTCCTCCAGGGGCAGCGCTTGCAAGTTCACCACCTGATCCTGAAACAGGGTGGTGGGAACTTTGGGCACATATCCAAGCCGGGGTCTCAAGATAACGTGAGTCATCCGGCCCGAGTTCTAGGCATGCTTCGTCAACAGAGAAAGCCTGTAGGTCTCCAACCCTCTTAACAGAAGCCAAAGCTAACAGGAGCGCAGTCTTCAAAGATAGAAACTTTAGCTCAACTGAAAGCAAAGGTTCAAAGGGAGCTCCCTGAAGTGCAGATAACACTAAAGAGAGGTCCCAAGAGGGAATCTGTGAGGGACGGGGAGGAAAAAGTCTCCTCACTCCTCAGGAACCTAAAGACCAGGTCGTGCCTCCCCAAAGATCTACCTTCAACAAGGTCATGATGGGCGGCAATAGCGGCCACATAGACCTTAAGGGTGGAAGGAGACAGCCTTCGATCCAACCCCTCTTGAAGAAAGGAGAGCACAGACCCGATCGGACATGTCCAGGGGTTCTCATTCCTGGAAGAACACCAGGTGACGAAGAGGTTCCACTTCAGCGCATAAACCTGTCTAGTAGACGAAGCTCGTGCTGAAGTGATGGTAGCTACCACCTGAGGCGGTAAAATAGCTGGCAATGGGCATTGTCTGGAGAGGCAAACAGGTCTATCTGAGCATCCCCGAACCATTCCCAAATCAGTTAGACCGACTGGGGATGGAGTCTCCATTCCCCAGGGCGTGACTGCTGTCGTGAGAGCTCGTCGGCTGCACGATTGAGTCAGCCCGGAATATGAATGGAACGAAGCGACTTCAGATGCTTCTGACTCCAAAAAAAAAGGAGATGGAAGGCGAGTTGCGACATGCGGCGAGAGCGTAGACCGCCCTGACGGTTGATGTACGCTACGGTTGCCGTATTGTCTGTTCGGACTAGTACATGCTTGCCTCTCAGCAGGGCCTTGAACTGGTGCAGAGCAAGGTGTACTGTCAGCAACTCGAGGCAATTGACATGCCACTGAAGTTGGGGTCCTGTCCAGTAGCCCGACGCAGCATGACCATTGCACATGGCACCCCACCCTGTAGCAGAGGCATCGGTTGACACAACAATATGCCTGGACACTGGTACTAAGGGAACTCCAGCCCGAAGAAAAGCCCGGTCCCGCCACGGGGAGAGAGTCAAACGGCAGGCCGGAGTGATGGTCACCCGAAGCGTGCCCTGATGCCATACCCATCTCGGGACTCGGCCATGAAGCCAATGCTGAAGCGGTCTCATATGGAGCAACCCCAGCGGAATAACTACCGCTGCGGAAGCCATATGCCCCAGGAGCCTCTGAAAAAGTTTCAGTGGGACCGCTGTCTTGCTGTTGAACTGATTCAGCAGAGTCTGCGCGCGCTCGCTCATAAGCTGCGCGTACATGGCGACGAGTCTATTTCCATACCGAGAAAAGAGATCCTCTGCACTGGGCAGAGTTTGATCTTTTCCTAGTTGACCCAAAGGCCCAGACGGGCGAGGTGTCTGAGCACTAGATTCCTGAGCTCGCACAACCGTTCTCGAGAGTGTGCTAGAATCAGCCAGTGAATTCAGCCATGCGAAGGACGAACGCACTCGAAAATGCTTTTGGGTGTTAACATCTTGAACGGGAGTCTGTGAAGAGCCCGGTTCAAAGCTCGAAGGTCCAGGATTGGCCGTAACCCACCTGTTTTCTTGGGTACAATGAAGTATGGGCTGTAAAAACCCGACTTCATCTCGGCTGGAGGGACCGGCTCGATCGCGCCCTTCGCTAAAAGTGTAGCAATCTCCGAATGCATGACAGGGGCATCTTTGCCCACCATCGTACCGCGGATCCCCCAAAATCTGGGGGGACGCACAGCGAACTGAATCGCATAGCCGAGCCTGATCGGACAGGTTCAAACTAATCGAACTAATTTTTATATGCAATATGCTAGTTCAATAGTATATAACAATTAGTTCAATCTTTGGCCTGTGGAGGGCAGTATTATGCTTAGCAGTGTCTACACTGCTGGAATTCTAATAGAGGAGAAGAAGAAGAGAGCTAGTTCAAGATGAGCTTATGGTTAAAACTTATATAATTTTCAATTTTTTTCAGAAAATGAGTGATGGTTTTTCTAGATAAGACCCTTATTTCTCATCTGGGATCATGTAGAACAATTTGAAGCTGCAGTGAAACTAATTTTGACCTTCAATCGTTTGGTGCCCATTGAAGTCCACTATAAGGAGAATAATCCTGGAATGTTTTCATCAAAAACTTTAATTTCTTTTCGACTGAAGAAAGAAAGACATGGACATCTTGGATGACATGGGGGCGAGTAAATTATCAGGAAAAGTTTATTTAAAAGTGAACTAATCCTTTAAGGGTTTTCTCCAGTATGAATACTCATGTGGACTGATGGGACTTTCACTAGTGTGAACTCTCAAGTGGACTTTAAGGTATCTATGTTGTTTAAAACTCTTTCCACACTGTTGGCAGGTGAAATAACTTTTAGTTCCTGTCTTTTGCGTTCTTTTTCATAAAGAAGAATTTTTAGCCTGTGTTGATCTTTCCCCAATCAAGAAATCATTATGTTCATCATAATGTTTTTTCTCTTCTTCCCTTTCATTAAGTTCATGACTCACCTCTTTCAGTAGGTCTAGGGCAAAAACAGACATAAAACAATTTAGACATTTAAAGCATCAAAACCAACAACATGTATGATCTATACCAGGGGTGTCCAACCCTGCTCCTGGAGAGCTACAATCCTACAGATTTCAGCTCCAACCCCAATCAAGCACACCTGAACCATATAATCAGGGTGTTCAGGGTTGCTTAATAATTTTAATAATTACAGACAGGAGTGTTGGAGCAGGGTTGAAACTGAGGTCTGCAGGACAGAAGCTCTCCAGGAGCAGGGTTGGACAGCCCTGATCTATACCCTACCCTATGGATCAGGATGGGCAGCTTTGGTCCTTGGGGCCACCGTCTTGCAGAGACTTGGGTTAAATTTTGAGGTTGGCTTAAATTTTGCATGTGTGTTTGATCGGGGATGGAGCTAAACTCTTCAGAATAGTGTCCCTCCAGGACCCTAGTTGGCCATCCCGTCTAAAGATCTTATACTCAATACACCAGTGGTTTTCAAACCTGGTCCAAAGGGACCCACGACTGTACATTCTGTATCTCTTCTGTATTTTTCACATCTAGTTAAGATCATGAGTTTGTTAGAAGATTGTTGACATTGATGGAGGAATTTGCAGCTTTAATCACAAACTACTATTCCTGTTCATCAATAAGGTGAGAACTGGACCCGTTATAAACCTAAATATAGTTTAATTCATTGAAAAGTGTTCTGTTCTATTAGTTATAGAAGATATTTGTTGTTGTAATTATGTCAGACAAGCACACACACATAAGTAGTAACCATTCTGTACTCTGGCAGGGTTAGCAATCTCACTACATCCGTACCAAGCCTAATCCTAATCCAACCGTGCCTCTTCAAGCAGTCCAGGGAACAGTACTGAGCAATCACACAAGTCAATCGAATCAGACTCAGGGGGTCAAAAGTGCTCGGCCTGTTTTCGATGGTCTAGTGCAAGTACACCTCTAATTTCTTATTTTAAGACACATTTTGAGATTTTCTGTCGTTTATGACATCACACTTTCCCGTTATTGACAGAATTTTCCAGCAGTCTGTTTTCACTGGTATACGGTAGGGGTGCTCATCTAAAACAGTATAAAACCTGCAGATCAAAACACAGACGAAGTAGCAGAAACAAGCGATAAAAGCTTTAATCAATTACATGCAAACTAACACAATCATCAATCATTAATCAACACTAAAATCAAAGCTTTTTAATGTTACTGAATGAAATATAGAGCACATGAAGAGATAGAAAGTAGAAAATGCAGGCTTTGGGGGGGGGGGGGGTTGATGGATGTGATCTATGAATCTGATCCAGACAAGGTCTTTATAAAAAATAATTTAAAAAAAATCCTCAGCTTTTTTTTTTAAATGTTGCTTTTTTTAAAAATAATAATAATAATAATAATGATGATGAAACGTAACCACTTTAAAGAGTTATTAAACAGATTGCATAAAGGTAGAATAAAATGTTTGTTTTGTTTTGATTCTTTTATTAAAAGCAGAGGCTGTAGTATTTTTCTTGACATATTTCATGTTCAGCTATTCATACAAAATCTTCATCACTGGCTGGCAACTTTAAAAAAAAATGCTTATGAGATGTGGCATACTAGTTTTCCTTATCTGCTTTGTACTTTGTGATCAACAAAAACAGAAAAATGAATACTTTTGACGGCACTGATAAACCTGTGGTGGGGAAGAAACGCAAGATATCGAAATGTAATCATTTATGCAGTGCCGGCCCTAGCCTCTTTGGCGCCCTAAGCAAGATTTTTTTTGGCGCCCCCTTATATTGCGATTTATCCACAGGGGCGAATCTAAAAAAATTATTTATAGGGTGGCAAAGGGGTGGCAACACCAAAGCAAGCGCTCATGCATAGTTTTTGGAGATTTATAGCCATACATACACAATTGTGTTCACAAACATGGCACCAAGTAAATACACTATATGAAAAATTTCTAAATGAGTCTGAGAAAGTGGTGGTTTTCACCTTGCCACTTTCTTGGTAAAGAAAACACCTTTTTACTCAAATTAATCAAAATGGAGTTATTGCATTTTGGAACCAAACTCTTCATTTAGTAATGAGGAAATTTCACAAATGGACTTATTGCACAGGTGGTAACCTATTATGGTACCACACTTGAATTCACTGAGCTCCTGAGAGGACCCATTCTTTCACAAATGTTGTAGAAGTAGTCTGCATGCCTAGTGCTTGATTTTATACACCTGTGGCCATGGAAGTGATTGAAACCTGAATTCAATGATTTGGAGGGGTGTCCCAATACTTTTGGCAATATAGTGTGTCAAGCTTAGTAAAAATATCTCATTGAGTATGTTTACATGGACAACAATATTCCGATATCAACGCGATTAAGACAATACTCGATTAAGAAACTACCATGTAAACATTTTTACATGACTAAAGTCATACTCGTAGTAAACACAAATCGAATTAAGACAGGTGGAGTATTCCTACTTTAGTCACATTATTGGAGTGTATTATAAACATGTACACACCTTAATCACACTATTAATGTCATGTGGGAGTTTTCGCCGCACTTTGCTACAGGACACATAATACACACGGCAGTGGTCAACCGTTTTGACGGCAAACAAGAGCAAGCTTCAAGTAAGAAGCCTCTCACCTCATCTCTCATCTAGTACCTCTGAGTTTGTCAAGGTGGCATGAATGAAATGTTGCCAAATTAAAGTGCATAGGAGGCCTGTTGCTGGAGAATTTGTATCCATCATCGTCTATTTACAAAGCCCCACACATGAGAGGGAAAATAAATAGTAGGCTAAATCGTGCAAACAATTTACTAATTCATTCCCTCCATTTACTAAATTGTGCGCATGGTTTACTAATTTGTTCCCGATTTATAAATCATGCACATGATCAAGTAAACGAATTAGTAAATCATGTGCACAATTTATTTATTTTTTCTTGCATTCATATGCAGGGCTCTGTATCCATTTTCGTAAAATTAAAAATGAAACACCCAAAACTGTATATGGTACCATAACGAAGACGAACTGTGCGGTGATATGTGAAATTCTGTAGAGGACGTCGGACGGCGTGCCGTGGGGATGCCATTAATCGATCTATGTTCTATAACATGTAGAACGGGAACATGAAAGGAATATTCTAAAAGCAACTAGAAGGCCTTAATCAGATGATTGTCTTATTCAGAATAAGGTCAATAATTGTAATCGTCTGAAAGCAGAATGTCATATACACCTAAGAAGGCTTGAGGATGAGTTAATCATGGGATAATTTACATTTTTGGGTGAACTATTACTTTAATGTTCAATTACTGCTATGTTCAGGTATGTTAAAATGATAGTACAGCACTTTTGAGCATGAACAGAAAAACTTTACTTTTCCATTGTTCTCTATTCAGAAGTAGATATTTAATGTTGCACAAAATATTCTCTATTTCTGTAGAGCTGGACATTTTAATAATGATCAAATGACTGAGTTCAGCTGTGAGAATAAAACCAACCTGTTTGTTCCTCAGTATCTTCATGTTTCACACTGAATGTTTCTTCAATCTTCATTCTTCGGTCTCATCTTTAATAAACTCCATCTTTATGTCTTCACTCTCTTCCTCTTTAATGAACGCCATCTTTAAGAAGAGAATTAACAGAGTTAATGGTTTAGACAAAAACACTGAAAACTAACACTATAATTAATTTATATGTAGGCATTTGTGATCTACACTTGGTATTTAATTAATTATAGATTATATTTAAATGATTACACTGATGAAAACATGAGCAGTCAGAGTGTTTGTTGTTCTCGTTCATGTTCACTGTTTGAGCAGCGCGTGTCGTGATTCACTGAATCATTTCTCAAAGTGTTTGATTCAATTGACTCGGAGTTGAAAAGTTCAGTTTCTCCATCATTACTCTCCAGAGACTGAACTCGTGTTCATGATAAACTGATTTATGATAAATATAGAGAGAAATGAGACGCAGGTTTACTGTTTCTCATCAGTGGATGAGCTCTACTCACACAAATATCCTTCATTACAGTTAGATAAATAAATACATTAAAATAGTAAATTAACTAATTTCACATCGCTTGTTAAAAAAACAAATATATAATTAATTGAACTGTTTCTATCGATTAAAACAGCTTAAATAATTAAAACAAACCTTTCTTCAGCAGAATCACAACAGATGCAGGAGTTCGGCGCAGTCTTATGACGTCATGTCGTCACTCCAAAATAAAAGTCCTGTTCAGACGCTGCATTGTTTACAATCACAGAAGTGCATAGAAATCTAACTGTTTTACCAGATAATCTTTGTATTAAAATAAGGGACAAATAAGACACAAACAAACATGTTAAAAAGGTTGTACAAGTTCATTCATCTAAATTGAAACTCAATTTTCTTTTTAAATTGTACATTAAGTATACATATAGAAAAAATACAATAAAATAGGGGGCATACAGACATCACAAAAGATTCTAATAATTAAATCAACACAGTATTACATTTCGTCCATGTAAATTACATTATAAATTTAAAGGTTCTTTACAACAGATTCAAGGATGTTAAACATTTCCTAAACTTTTGATTTGAAATGTTTTGACATTTTCTTAAATTAAGTAAAAACTAAAATTGGGTTTACAGTGGATTTCTGGCTTTGTGAAGATGAAATTTACCCAGAAGACAAAGCAGTAAAACAGTGCAATCAAGTATAACATCCTTAGAATGAAAATCAGACAAGAAAATGATAGATTCAGTCATTTGTACCAGTTTGTTACAGCAGAAGAAAACTAACATGGTAACTTCTGACCAAAAGGACTTAGAGAATGAGCACTGATAATACAAATGTAGTGTTGATTCTTCTTCAGGATTACAAAAGGAACATAAAGAAAGACACATTCTCAGAAAACCTGGTCAAAAATAAACTACAAGGGTAATACCTATGAGAAATTTTAAAATGGAGTTCTTTAATTTTACTTTTAATCAAATTAAATCAGAGTTCAGATAACAGATAGTCCATGTAGATTGTGCTTTAGGGAAGGTTATTGAAGAAAAAATCATTTAATAAAGAAGTTATTGCATTTTTATCTAATACATGAACACCATTGATTGCAAGTGAAGGAATATGATTGTTTAAACAAATCTTTAATCAAAGTTTCAAACTGCCAGGAATACTTTTAATCATCTTATTAAAGTCTTTTAATGAAATTGTAGCACCTTTCAAAGACACAAAATCAGAAAAATAGAGAAGGTCTCCTTGAGCACTAATCAAATCAGAAACAAATATATTTTGACTCACCCATTCCTTTAAAAAAAAGGGACTTGTTACATTTTCATTATTCCAACAATACACGTGTGTGGGGAAAGATTATGTTTGAAAGCATCTTCCAGGATACAGCTATTTGTGGAAATTCAAGAGTTGATAGGTAATTTTCTGCACTTAATATTACAGATAGTAAGAATTTAAGGCCACACAGTGTTTGAAGATTAGGTTAGGGATTCAACCTGCAGCCAGCAACATAGTATTTTCTTAGTTTTATCTAACCTGGCTGAAATTGTAATGAAACGTTCTGACCTGATCTGCAAAATCGACCCCAAGATTTTTACACGCCGTTAACTGTAATGCCATCGACAGAAACTGATCTGAATCTGTACATACAAAGATAAAATTACTTACGGCAACATAGACTTGTGATTCATTTAAAAAAAAAAAAGACTAACCGATAACTGACTAATTACTAAAGAATTCTCTCAAATATTTATGCCTTCAATAATGAGTGTTTTATATGCAAGCTTAGTAGCTCAGCAGCCAACAGAAAAAGAAAAGGTGATGGGGCATCCCTGGCCAATACCTTGACCTGCAGAAAATCTGGGAGAAGTGCCGGAAGCTAAGAAGACACACTATTAATTCACTGTAAAGAGTATGAATCATTTAATAAAGGATCTACCAAAACCAAACTTAGAAAGGGCTTCAAAAAATAAAGGAATGCAACTGTATGGAAAGCTTTATAGAAGTCGATAAAACAAATTAACGCTTCTTTATTTATAAATTCAGAATAATCTATGATTAATCTAATATTACTAGAGATATGTCTACCTTTGAAAACCAGATTGAGTGTTAGAAATTATGTCGCTTTTCAGATACCAATAACACTATAATCAGAATTCAAAGGGTGATTGGGCGCAATTATCTATAAATATTAGGTTGAGTATAAGAGAGATGAGGCCTTGTTCATTGATTCTGCCAATTCACCTTCATTGCACACTCAATAAGCTTCGTAAGGAAGATGCTTAAAAGTCCAAAAGACTTAAAATTCAAAGGGTAACCGTCGGCTCTCTTTGTTTTTTTATTTTTTTCTATATTTCATTGTTCTTAAAGGGTACTTACCCCTGGAAGATGAATGATTTTTTAATGGGTCACATGTATCTGAAAGTGTGAAATTTTTGATTTTTGGGACTGAGGCAGAAAATGGAATTTTGACTATGTGGATGATTGAAATTGCACTTGTTTGCTTGCCCTGCGAGCCACGCCCAACCCACTACAGGCGGCTTGGAAAATTCAAACAACTAGGCTGCTTTGTTACATATTAATATAAATCGTGAGTTCGTTCATACATTACAGCGAAATGGTGCTAAATTGCTTTGTACCTGGATGTACACCAAAACCAGGAAAGGACAAGTAAGTTTCCATCATTTTCCGATAAGTTAAAGATTTGGAGCGATGTAAACGGCTGCGGGCCATCAAACACCTGAAGTTGGAGATGACACCGTTATAGAAAAACCTAAAAAACAGCAGAATATGTAGTCTCCATTTCAAGCACGAGGACTACGAACCAAATATCCTTGCAATGAAGAGAACCATTCTGAAGGACACCGCGATACAATCTATATTCACTTTCCCAGAGGACGAACAGCCTGGGCATCTGGTACTAAGCGTATTCGCCTAGAGGTAAGACTCGCTGATACTAGACTGATAACCAGTGGCCTATATGTAGTGTTGTAGGTAGCAGTTAAAACTGCAAACTTAGTAAAGTAACGTTAGATAGACAATTACATATAAGTTGCATATAAGTTGACTGTTATCAAAGTAAAGCCTCTGTTCTGTAAAACTGAGTTTAATTATCTATTTATGCTAACGTTACCACAAAAGCCTGTTGCTGTATTGGTTGAGATGACTGCAGAGACCGATAAATTTGCGAGATGAACCACTGATGTAGTGCAGACAAAATAAAGTTAATTACTGTAAGCTTAAAAATATAATTGACACCCACTTTTGATAAAATCTTTGATCTATGTCCGTGAGTAACCTCAAACGCGCATATGTATGGGCGTGGTGAAAAAAGCAGAAACTACCTTATTACCGGTGTTGCAGTCGATTCTGTTCCCTTTGGAATGTGTGTTCCCCCTGCTGACTGCGCATGCGCCATGAAACACCGCTGGATGGACGGAAAGCGAAGGAGGACAAAAATATTGGCGCTACGTTTAAATGTCTTGCACTGTAGCATAATAAAATGATTCAGTCCAGTTTTATTTCTGTGAATTAAATTAATCTTGGACTTGTTCATAGTTTATTATGCCTGAATTTATAAAGTTGAATTGTGCCAACACAAATTAGCTTATGTCCAAACTTTATGCCTCATATTACCATTTAGCATTGCAAATTTGATTGTTCCCTTCAGAATCTGTGTTCCCCTTTTCACAAGCATGGGAACCCAAAAGGTTCAAAAACTATTTTTCCCCTCGAAGGTGGTATATTTTTTATTTTTTTTTCAATTTTAAATTAAAATGCACTACAGATTTTAATGCCATGTTTATTAAGGCTTTGGTTAGTACAGAAGCCTCCATTGCAGGCCTATTTGAACCACAAGGAGTTCACAGGTGATTTTAAATGGCAAATTTTATAAAAGAAAAGAGTTTACCCAAAGTGAAAATTGAGAAAAAAACCCCCAAAAAAACAAAGGCTTCATAACGGAGTCATTTATTGCAAGAAACACATTTGTATTCTTTCTCTGTAGATGGATTGCCCACACATTTTAAGTGGAACCACCGCCCGCAGTAGTCACAAGCAATCTGTCAACATAAGAAACAAACAGTTTTAAAGCAATGGTCCATTCATATTACTTGACTTGCACTACAAACCAAAAATGCTCTTACCCAAAGAACTTCAGAGTCTTCAAATGTTTCAGTGTCCTCCAGTGTCTTCTAGTGTCTCTCTCCTTCAGTGTCTTCAAATGTTTCTGCCTCTCCACAGAAGTGGCACAGTTCACTTAGGTCATCTATGGAGGTACAAACTAGTGAAGGTGCACACAAAAAGCATATCAATGGTATTCATAAGTTTAAAGCCATACCAGATTGGTGTAGCAGTGTTAAAGCAATCTCCATTCTGAACCGTGTTATGTCTTGTGGCTCACTGGAGAAGTTTATTGTAGAATTTTGCAGAATGTGTTCTGCAAACTGAAGTAATAAGACAAATTAACTTTAAAGTATTGTACCATTTCAATGGACATTTAATATTTTTATACAATGCTATCACACCTTCAAAGCAAACACGCCACATGAAATAGTGTCCCTCTGAAGTGGGTGAGGCAGGCTTTCACAAACCCAGTGTGAAACTGAGACACCTTTTGCCATCATCAGGGCTCTACAAACAAGAGTTTTCTTTCAAGCATACATGTTTCACAATAACACTACATATGATTGTGTTGCATGAAAAAATACCTTGTTGCCTCCAAACACTTTTTCTTCTTAATGCGTGACTCTCCAAGTGAGTCAAGTAGAATGGTTTTTTGTTGGGATGGGTAAATGGCCTAGGTTGTGTGAAAAAAATATCCAGACAACACGATTTTAGAGCAAATCAACATTAAGGCAATGTTAAATGTTCTATAGGCCTACCACAAATACTTACAACCAGGAACCAGTGGTTGCGCTCATTTACAACGCCCACTATTAGCTCATAGTTTGCTGGGTCCAACTGGGGAAGAAAAACAAATTTATATATAAAATTATGATCTATACCTTGCTAATGAAAACCTTGAGTATGTACCAACAACACAAATTGACATACAGCCAGAACAAAATAGGCACAAGTAATAAAATACAAAATAACAGCATTAAAATTTGCAGGACACCTTGAGCTTCTCATGTTTTCCCTTCCACATGTCGGTCATGGCAAATGTGTCCATGTGGTATGCTTTGCCCGGAGAGGTGATATTGTGCTGCCTCACCTTCAGTGACAGGTATGCATTTATAACCTTGACAAATATAACAGCATTATAAATACAGATTATTAATAAAGCTGTTGAAAGTCTTATTTTTCAAAAATCAATGAAATGAGTACCTCACTCTCCAACTCCTTCCCAGGGCCAATCTGCAGATCTTTGAAAAATAATTTGTAGGGTCCCACTCTGGACAGCAGTACATAACTGTCGTTTCCATCCCAGGCACTTTTGATATCTACAGAGGATGACCAAAAACAACATTGCACTAATTGCCACACAAATATGGATTCAGACCAATATTAATCTGTTATAAGATCTGACTTACATCAACACTTACAGCTATGCGCTGCATCTGTGGTATGAGTCGGTACTTCTGTCACCATTGTAGTGGTGTGGGACACAGGAGAGTAAGGAGGCATTTTCATTGAAGAGAGGGGAGAGGATCTGGTAGCTGGTGAATGCTTTGGTCCAATAGACAAGTCAACTGGTGAGGATGGAGGTGATGGTGGGGGCTTTTCATGGGACGTAGTGATGGTGAGATCAACAGGTGTGACAGAAGGGCATGGTCCAGTTTCTTTATGTGGTATTTTACATTGTGGTGGAGTTATTCTATGGGGTATCCGGGGTGTGTCTTCTTTGAATTGTTTGAGATGGTCAGTGTTGATTTTGGGAAAAAATTCCCCATTTCATCCCTTAAATCTGCACTTTTTCTTGTAAGTGGACAATTTCATAAGGTCCCAACCAGCTGCGTTCAAGCTTGCCCCTTTCCTCTGCTGGGCCCTTATGTTTTTCGCAGGACCTTCTGGCCTACAAAAAATGGAGCCTGATTTGCCACCCTCTGTGTCCTGTCCTGTTTCGTTTTTACATTTTTTTTTACAATGCTGTCCATTTTCTCCTTCAGAGAAATGGCATTTGATATAGTGTCCTCTGCCAACACAGATTCCACAGTGCTGTTGACCTTTTCAGAAACATTGAAGATTAAAATTATTAACTTAAATAATACATGATATTTACATGAAACAATGTAAAGGATAGCATACCTCATACGTCTCTGGAACCTCACAAGGATATCGGGCCTCCATGCCAAACATTAAGAAAAATGGGGAGTACCTAGTAGTCAGTTGCGTCTTGGTTCTAAGACCAAACATTACTGCATCTAGGTACTCATCCCATTTTTCAGGTCTCGTATCCACAAGCTTGCACAAGGCTCTAGAGTCATAATCAATGTTGAAAGTTATGAGTAACCCATTACAAACACCAATATTTCTTTGAATATTGCACTCCCAAAAGCAACTATAAATGGTTCACCTCTGAATGGTTCCATTAAGTTTCTCCACAAGCCCGTTCGTCTGTGGATGGTACGGTGCACAGAGGCTTCTCTCCACATTGAGGAATGCACAGAGTTCCTCATTGATCTGTTTGCAAAACACATTAAAATGAATCTACAAAGAATCAAATGTTGCAGAATCCAACAAATCCTTTGCTCACATTAATCTCATGCATACTGTATTGATTCATTCAAACTACAAACCTGGTTCACAAACTCAGTGCCTTGGTCAGTGAGTATCCTCTTTGGTGCCCCAAACCTGTAGAAAAAGTTAATAATGCAGCGCGAGACAACTGCTGCAGATTTATTAGGAATTGCATAGGCCTCGGACCATTTGGTGTAATAGTCAACGAGGACACAAATGTACTCATTTCCCTGGTTGGTCCTCGAGACTTTCCCACTAAATCCATGCCCAGTAATTCCAGAGGCTTGTCCACCTTAATTAAAATAGCACAACAAATACATACAATTCTGTGAACTCATGAATTACCCATCTCAAAACTCATGCACATTTGTGGACAAGCATACATACACATATTGGGATGTACTTGGGCTCCTGCTTGATGGACAGTCTGCTATATTGACACTGGGCACACTGCAAAACCTGATGTTCAGAAATAATCACATGAGTAATACATTCAAAAACAATCCATTTGAATGTTTCACAGCAATGTTCAAGAAGAATGATTTAATGTTTACCCATTTGTCAATGTCCACTCCCATTCCAGGCCAGTAGAACCTAGCTGAAATGGCAAGCTTTGTTTTTTCCGTTCCACAGTGGGCTCCGTAGGAGCTGGCATGAAACTCTGAGAATACTTGGTTGGCCTCCTTTTGTCCAACAACCACTTTTCTTCTCAAAACCATACCATTTCTTGTGGAGATGTGGTAAAGTTTGCCATCTATTGAAATAGCTTTATTAGTAGAATCTAAACAACCTGCAAGAATGTTCTGAAGGCCCAGTGAAATTTAAACTGAAATTGGACAACAGGTTATTTTTAATGTTGTAGTTGCTGGTAAGTCAATCATATAATTCACTGACTAGTTCATATAGTTCTTTTTCTTGGTGTATCACTATAACTCACTCCTGTCTGGAGTTATGTAAAGTTATCTCCACAGTCTAAATGATAATTTTGAATGAAATGTGTGTTTGAAAGTGTGTTAAATTTCTTACCATCAACTTCGAACTTGGAGCAACGTCTGCGAATTATATATTTCGCCTCTTTTTATACCAATTGGGTATGAGCCCTGAGTTTTATAACTCATTATCTCTTCAAACATTTTCGGATCCATTGTTGAAAGGTGTCAGTAAGAATAGAAATTCTGGTGACAATGTGCCATTGTTATCTTCCCAATTTATAACACCCTTTATTAACCTAATTGACTGATTGATTGATTGATTGATTTCATTAGTGCCCTTTGAAATTACACATTAATTTTGTTAAGAATGTTATATTGCACCCTTGCATCTTGCATGTGAAAAATATTAAAGAAGGCAATAATGACAACATATAGTTTTATCCATATATATTTATTAATTTTTTATTTCATATAAGGAACAAAATGTACATAGTATCTGTTTCCCTTGTGACAATAATTTGAGGAACTCAAATTGTATCATGTGTAGGCTACTTTGGAAACAGTGAACATTGTTAATACATTTTGTATACTGTTGTTGTATATCATAAACATGTCATCTCTGTATTTTTGCTATAATAATAATGCTAAAAAATAAAAATGCAGTAATATGAGGCATCAAGTTTGGACATATATGTCCAAACTTGATGGCTCATATTACTGCATTTAAGCTAATTTGTGCAACAGGCACAATTCAACTGAATAAATTCAGGCATAATAAACTAAATTCATGCTTAATACATAAACTATGAATAAGTTCAAGATTAAATCAATTCACAGAAATAAAACTGGACTGTGAGAATCATTTTATTATGCTACAGTGCAAGACATTTAAACGTAGCGCCAATATTTTTGTCCTCCTTCGCTTTCCGTCCATCCAGCGGTGTTTCATGGCGCATGCGCAGTCAGCAGGGGGAACACACATTCCAAAGGGAACAGAATCGACTGCAACACCGGCTGTAGTTTTAAGCCTCTGGCCAAAAAAGCCTCCGATGACACAAAATGACGATTTTTGCGTCATCTGAGGCTTTTTTACAGAATGAAAATGCATAAATCTCTCATCTCGGGCTGATATGAAGGGGGAAAGCACGGTAATTCGAAAATACTAGTGGTATTCTACTAATACAAAGCTTAATGCTAAATCCTGAAGTAACCCTTTAAAGGGTTCCTCACAAAGTTCTCTGTTGTGGTCATTCATTTTAGGAATCACAGATCGAATTTAATGAAAAAACTAAGATGAAGCATTAGGGTCAAAAGAAGATTTTGATCAAATTTAAATACATGGGAAGAAATCAAAAAAGGGTCATTAAATAATGTATTATTAATATAAAGAGAAGAGATTTCTTCTCTAGGTTGAAAAAATAAGCAGAATTTTCCCTCAAACTCAAGCTATTTTGCTCTTGATCTAATAAATGTGCCCCTTGCTTTCTCTAGAAAGAGTTCATCCAGATTGGCTTATAAATTATAAAGAGATTCCTTGTCATCCTCTCCAGGGGAAGTATTCTTTAAAATGTTTTTTTTTTTTTTTTTTTTAAATCAATAATTTCCTCATTTTTAACAGAAATTCAATTTTTCCCAAATTTTACAGAGAATTTCCTACATTCATATTTAAATAGCTCCCATTTAGAAATGGCAGAGATATTCGCCTGAGATTTAAAGCTTTCTGCGATTCTGCGATACTC
This sequence comes from Culter alburnus, assembly GCA_028476615.1. Lineage (NCBI taxonomy): Eukaryota > Metazoa > Chordata > Actinopteri > Cypriniformes > Xenocyprididae > Culter > Culter alburnus. The sequence continues at coordinate 37,409 of JAOTNS010003817.1, forward strand.
ACTCCAAAGGAACTACATGGGCCAAGAGTGCCAGTCCATGTAATTAAATCTCTTCTTCTGGGTAAAATATACTGCGCGTCAGAAGTTTGTAGAGACGTGGCAAAGATTGCAGCCAGGAGTGAAGACCCTGGAACTGAATGCCAAACTAACATTTAAAATTAAATATTTATAACTAGTCGATTTGTGTCAAAACCACACAAACAAGAATTGAATCGCCAAATTGGTCGCAATACCCAACTCTAGTTGATTGTGTTATGGGGGATATGGCCTGTCACAGACATACATATACTTTTCAGTATTTACTAACCTAAAAGACAACTGGTGTCGGTTTGCATGGGCAAGTTATAGTAACATTTGACACAATGTCTGGAATATGGCACTGTCAATGTATGGGCAGTAAACACAGATTGAGTTGTGTCCACAGATATTTATGCATGTGGTGGGTATCCAGGAGCATCCGTCAGAGGAAGAGGAAATTCAATTGCAAGTCCTGAAGAAATAGAGGACCTTGAGAAGAAGGAACAACAGAGGGATGATGACATACGACCATCAAATGAGACAGCATCAGCAGTTATTAAAATGGCTGAGTACTTTTTGGGGTGCAAGAGAATTCCTGAAAATCTTCCATAAGACTTAATTGTAAAGGACAAGGTGATACCTGAAAGCTTAGTGCCTAAAGAGACGCAGTGCCCTAACTGCCCAGGACCATGATACCCTAACCTCAGTGATGCTATCCTGAAGACAAAGCATGCTACCATTTATGGTTTGTTTTCTGTGCACAGAGGTATTTGTCACACTTTTGTGAGTTGTCTGCATTAATCCTCGTTAGTCACCACGGTTTCCCATTAGTTAAGTCTTGTCAGCTGTTCCCGTTTTGTAATCATTATCTGTGTATTTAAGTTCCTGCCTGTTCTGTGTTCCTTGTCGGTTATGGTTTGTGTTTGTAGCACACTGTTGTGCTTCTGCCTACTTGTTGGATTAAACCCTGTTTATATTTGTATATATGCAGTCGTCTGCCTCCTTCGTTCCGTAACACTGAGGCTATTCCTATGACAAGATTCCTATGGGGTTATACATAGTTAATTGTGAAATTAACTATGTGCAAATTCATAAGTCAATAGCATTCCTGAGTATTTTCACCTTAAAAGTCCAGTGAACCACAGTTGGACAAATTTAAAAGAAATCTTTTAAATGCATTTGTGTGTAAAATGTTTTGAATGCAAATTTATTTTAATTTAACATGAACCCCTGGTTTCACAAGGCTTAAGCTAGTAGACTACAATGCATTTACTGTTATAAATAAAATCAACTCGGACTGTACTTCTCTATAGGACAACACATCAAACAATTATTTGATATGAATTATTTGATATTAACCTAAAAAATTGGAGAAACTTTTTCTTTCTTTAATATTGTCTTTATCTCTAAGTCTAAAAATGAAAAGAAAATGTTTTTGTATGTGTTTTTAATTTATTTTGAGTGTTCCGTTAAGTTATGTTTGTGAAAAAGGTGTACTGTCCCTTTAAGCCCGCTCTTTCTAGAACGTGCTCTCGAGCAGAGGAAGAATTGAATTGATGAATACAATGGTCTCGCTCGTTGCTCTCTGGCGGCTGTGAAGCTAGTCTGCTTCGCGAGGCGCCATTTTCAAACAGTGTTTGATCTTTAAATAGTTACCGGAACGGTTCCTATCAATTGAACATTCTACGTTTTGTGAAGAAATGTAAATCTTCAACCGGGGTGGAAAAGTTTCAACTAAGGTGGACAGAGAAGATAAGCTACATCGGATTGCTTGTCAACTCAGTCGCCAGCCCATGTCACGTGGGAATGGTGAGGGGTGGGAAGAGGAAGAAGGGGAATGGGAGCAGATAAAGAGCAATAAGAGAAAAAGAAATCGTAAACTTAATTAAGAGATTGACAGCGATATGGATAGAAATGTCAAAAGTAGAAAAGTGGATTACCAGCAAAATGAAGAAGAGTTTAAAGTGCTCTTTAAAGTTAGGATAGATTCAAGTGCTATAAAGCGTGAGATAGGTGATGTTCGGCAAGCCAAGACTCTAGCGAACGGTATGTTAATGATAATGTGTAAAACAGCTGAACAACAAACTAAAGCATAAAGTGAAGCAGTTGAGTGGTTGAGTGTAGAAGGTTTCATTCCTGGATCTAATGGGGTAAAAGGAGTTATCTATAATGTGTCGTATGAAATTTCTGAGGAGGAACTAAAAACCAGTTTGAAAGGAGGAAAGGTGGTCAATGCTTCCCGGATGGGAAAGAATCAAAGAGATGAAGGAAGAGAAAGCTCTGCGGTATTATTGACATTCATGGGAAAGGATTTGCCAGAGAAAGTCATGCTAGGATATCTGTGTTTCAGAGTCAGGAAGTATGAAAGACCTCCACTGAGATGTTATAAGTGTCAGAGGTTTGGACACATAGCAGCGGTGTGTAGAGGTAAACGAAGATGTGGAAATTGTAGTGAAGATCATGACATTAAAGAGTGTAAAAGTCAGACTAAGTGCTGTAACTGTGGGGGAAATCATATGGCTGCATTCAAAGGGTATCCCTCTCATGAAAAGGCTATGTTAATGCAGAAAGTAAGGGATGAGAATAAGATATCGTACGCAGAAGCAGTGAGAAGGATTGAGGGAGTAAGTGGTAGTGGTCAAGTTATGGGACCAGAGAAGCCACAGCAAGTGTTCTCAAAAGTCCCAGATGATTACATAATGATCAAAAAGAAGTCATTTTTGGCTTTTTTTTTCAGAAGCAGTGTGGAGAATTAAAGAGTTGGCAAAGAATAAATCAGATGTGGTAAGAGAAGTGATTGCAGTTGCAGATAAATTTCTTCGATCAAGGACATTCACCCAGAGATGTTGTATAAGTTCATGCATGAAGGATTATCAGGGAGTCAGCAGGTTTTTATTAGGGAGGGGAGAGGCAAGGTAGTTGAGGAATATGTGACAACTGAGGATGAGATGGACAGTTAAGTATATATTTATCTGTTTATACTTTTTCTACATGTTTTATATTCTGCAATGGAATGCTAGAAGTTTAGTAGCCAATGGGCAAGAATTTAAAAGATTTATTGATGCTTTTAGTGAAAAACCTGATGTGATTTGTGTCCAGGAGTCATGGCTTAAACCTTGTTTAGATTTTGTTATTCCAGGATATGATAGTTTTAGAGCAGATCGAGTAAATATTGTTGGAGGTGGTTGTGTCACCTTTATTAAAAAATGGGTTGCAATTTAACAGAGTAGAGATCAGCATAGAACTTGAATGTGTGGTTGTTGTTGTATGGTCAGAGCAGGGAGGGATTTCAACATTTAATTATTATAATCCAGGGTTGCAATTAGAGGAAGAAATTCTAGAAGGAATCATGGCTAAAATTGAAAATTTGTACTGGGGATTTTAATGCTCATAGTGGAATTTGGGGCAGTAATTCTCGAGATAGAAATGGTTCAGTCCTGGAGGAGTTTATTGATAATCATGGATTGGTAGTGTTAAATGATGGTAGGCCAACTTGGTTTCAAACTAGTCGTGGGACAACTTCATGTATTGACTTAACCTTTACTTCCCCTGAGCTTGCCATAGTGGGAGAATGGGATATAATGGATCGGTATACTATTGGAAGTGACCATGTTCCAATTTTAAGTAGGATTGGGAGAACATTAATTAAAGAAAAGGGGTATAGACCAAAGAAATATAATTATAGAAAAGCAAAATGGGTTGAATTTAAAGGAAAGGATGCAGGAAATGGTGCATAATGTGTTTCGAGGCGATTTAGATGGATGGAATAGGTCAATTTGTGACATATTAATAAAGGCTGCAGATGAGTTCATCCCAAGAGTTGAGTTATCAAAAGAATGCCAGATTGTACCCGGGTGGACTGAGGCGTGTACTCTTGCTGTTCGAGATAGAAATAAAGCATATCGAAGATTGAGGAATACCCCAATAGAAGCCCATGCAATAGTATATAAGAAATTGAGAGCTAAAAAAGTCATAGAAGAAGCAAAGAGAGAGAGCTGGCGCAAATTTTGTAGTGCTTTAGGAATGGAAACAAATGTTAGGAAACTCTGGTCGTTAATTCATAAAATGTCAGGAGTGTATAAATCAAGTAAAGTTCCAGTTTTACAGATTGAGGGACAAGAAGTAGTTATTAGTAAGGATAAAGCAGAGATGTTGGTTAAAATTTTTAAGGAAGTGCATAGTTCTAAGAAATTAAGGTGCCCTTTTCAAAAATTGAATTTACCTCGGCATAGTTGAATAACAAGAGTTCAGTACATGGAAAAGACATACAGTGAGTCTCAAACTCCATAGTTTCCTCCTTCTTTATAAATCTCATTTGTTTAAAAGACTTCCGAAAACACTCTGATTTCACATAACACCGACTGTTACGTAACAGTCGGGGGCTCCACCCCAATATTTGCATAATGCCAGTGTTCAAATGCATTACACAAGGACAGCCAGTAACGTCGGATCTGCACAGATGAATCATCAGACTAGGTAAGCAAGAACAACAGCGAAAATGACAGATGGAGCAATAATAACTGAATGATCCATGATATCATGATATTTTTAGTTATATTTGTAAATTGACTTTCTAAATGTTTCGTTAGCATGTTGCTAATGTAGGCTACTGTTGGTTAAAGTTACACCGTTTATTACTGTTTCAGTGAGTATTGAGCGTTGCTATTTTCATTTTTAAACACTTGCAGTCTGTATAATCATAAACACAACTTCATTCTTTATAAAATCTCTCCAACAGTGTAGCATTAGCCGTTAGCCACAGAGCACAGCCTCAAACTCACTCAAAATAAAACGTTGACATCCAAATATATACTTTACTCACATAATTCGAAGCATGCATGCAGCATGCATGACGAACATCTTGTAATGATCCATTTGAGGGTTATATTAGTTGTGTGAACTTTGTAAATGCGCTGTAATATAGTCAACAACTCATGTGGCAGGGAACACGTCGCTCTTAAAGGGGCGGCGTCAGTGAAAATCAGTGCATTGTTAATGATGCCCCAAAATAGGCAGTTAAAAAAATTAATAAAAAAAAAAACTATGGGGTATTTTGAGCTGAAACTTCACAGACACATTCAGGAGACACCTTAGACTTATATTACATCTTTTAAAAACATGTTCAAGGGGACCTTTAAGTTTAGCTAGTAATAAAAAGAGAGAGGAATAATTGAAGAATGAGAATTTTAAATTGGAGTATAATAAAGATAATACAAATGTAGTGAATGATTTCTTTTCTATGGGAGAACTAAAGCAAGCTATTCTTAAGGGAAAGATACGGCACCTGGAAGAGATGGGATAGGATATCAGATCCTTCGTAACTTGGATGATCAAGTTTTAGAAGAATTGTTGAGGCTTATAAATACTATATGGGAGTGTGGCAGATTGCCAAGGGAATGGAAGCACGCAATTATCATGCCTATATTGAAGCCTGGTAAAAATGCAGGAGATCCTAATTCTTATCGTCCAATTGCTCTTACGTCTGTGCTTTGTAAGACAATGGAACGAATGGTTACTGATAGATTAGTTTACATTTTAGAGAAACAGGAGTTCTTTGCTCCTTATCAAAGTGGATTTAGAATTGGTAGATCCACAATGGATTCTGTTTTATTATTAGATGTAGAAATTAAAAGAGCTATGGCTAATAAAGAAGCAGTTGTGGGTGTTTTTTTAGATATTGAAAAAGCATACAGGGCTGGGGAGTAACGAAATACATGTAACGACGTTACGTATTTAAAATACAAAATTTGAGTAACTGTATTTCGTTAGTTACATTTTAAATAGATGGTAATCAAATTACAGTTACATTCAAAAAGTATTTTAGATTACCAAAGTGATTACTTTGAATTTTAATGTCATTTATTTCATTTAATAGGCTATTAACGTAAGCTTTTTGAGGATTTTTAACCAACGAGCCAATTGTTGATGATTCTCCGACTCTGTCCGTTAAAAAAAAAAAAAAAAAAAAAAAACGCGCGCGCAGCATGTTCAGATATCAGCAAACTGCAGAGTGCAGACATGCAATCGCACGCAAAAAGGGACGGGAAAACAGGGCATAACGCAGTTCTCTAGTGGAAATTCAAAGACAGTTTTACTTATAAACATGAAAAAGGACGTACAGTAACATCATAGTGCAATGCAAGCTATGTCTACCTGCAACAAAACTTCTATCGGCTTCAAAGGATTCAACATCTAATCTGAAAAAGCATCTTGAGGTAGGCCTATAAGCTGTTCTTGGTCTTTGAAAATGTTATTTTCCTTATTTACTCGTACGTTGAGCTTTATATGGTTATCATTAGCCTACGGTTAATATTTATAATATTACTTTACTTTAATATTATATAATATTACTCGAGTTCATGATCAAATATAGAGATGCAGTAGTCCTCATAAATCCAAAGGTTTTTTAGTTTTATTTTGGTCTATCTTTATTTCGGGTTTGCAAAACAAACTGCTCTGTAATAATTTCCCAAAATGTCAGGAAATATTTACTAAGTCTGTAACGTTAAACAGGAAGTTAACACAGGCACGCGCTGAATACGGAAACAAAGAGGAGAACAGACGCGCCAGCAGAGAAAATACTGTACCATACACAAGCTCACTGTTCGCGAAATATAGGAAGAATAATATAAATATTGAATTGGGGTTGATTTGAATGTATCTCTGAAGGGAACTGTCTTCAGACAAGTTTTGATGGCTTTTCCTCTTATCTCCCTATGAAGTAGCTTTGTGTATAGTGGTAACCATGGAAACGCTATATCACTGCTGTTCCATAAGCGCCACCTACTGTCAGAGAGTGAATTTACATTTCATTCAGTCTGTCTGCTGATTGTGTTTTGTGCAGGTGTCTTATGTAGCATAATTTCACAAAGCTAAAGTCAGACCATGCTGTTTTTGCTGTTAATCTTGAAATTATACAATAATTTAAATGAAAAACAACTGATCATGCTCATGTTCATAACATCTTTGTTGGGACTGTGATAAAAATGCAGTGTTTGCCTATAATATCAAAGAGCTACACATATTTTTTTGAACAAATAAACAATAAATGAATTTGCTTTAAAAAAATCTGCAACCAGTATCAGAATCGGCCAATTTGCTTCTGTTGGCCATGAAAAATCAAAATAGGCGCATAACTTTTTTTCCGATGTTTGTTGTTTATATGGTTAATATTAATGCAGCTATCAGTGCACTAAGGTTAAATATTAGTATAAACATATTTATACTAGGGATAGTTCACACAAAATTATCATATTTTTCCCAAACCTGTAAAATGTGGTGGTGGAGAGATGCAAAAAACTGTTGAGAAACCGTAGGTGTGTCAGCTTTAAATATATGTCTTCTCTTGAGATTATTGGGTAGATCATTTCATTTCATTTTCTAAATGTTACAAACTTTGTTAATAAAACAATTTAAACCACTGTGTCAATTCGACTCTACACCTATAAAACAACCTATATTATTAACAATATTTTATTGTTGTTATTTAATATTTGTTATCCCTCTGATGCACATCTTTACAAATATAGTTTAGGAATGATATCAATAGTAATTATATGGATGTGATCTTAAACAAATATTTTCATATTTGTTTATCAAGATATTGAAATTCTTTACCAACACATAGGTTATGTCTAAAAAAACTGTAACTTAAAACAGATCATCAAGTTAATATGGTCCTTTATGTTAAGTATTTCAAAGTATTCCAAAGTATTTAGATTAAGTTACTAAACTTGAGTAATGTAACGAAATACGTTACTGATTACTTTTTAAAGCATGTATTTTGTAATCTGTAGTGAAATACATTCTAAAAGTAACCTTCCCAACCCTGAAAGCATATGACATGGTATGGAAGGAGGGGCTGGTGATTAAGTTGTATGATACAGGGATTAGAGGTAGGATGTTAAATTGGATAAATAATTTTTTGAAGGAGCGCACTATTCAAGTAAAAGTAGACGGATCTCTTTCTAGTGAGGAAAAGGTGGTAAATGGAACTCCCCAGGGTAGTAATCAGCCCAGTGTTATTTAATGTGATGATAAATATATTTTTAGTAAATTGGAAGGGAATTTTGGTCTGTCATTATTTGCTGATGATGGGGCTGTATGGAAGAGAGGGCGTAATTTGAGTTATATTTTTAAACAGTTACAGCAGGCAATTAATACAGTAGAGACTTGGGCAGAGGAATGGGGATTTAAAATTTCAGTTGCAAAATCTAAATATGTAGTATTTGGTTTTAAAAGAGTTAATCCAGAGCAGGGATTAAAGATTTATAACTCACCCATTAAAAGGGTTAAATCATTTAAATTCTTGGGAGTTTGGTTTGAGGAGAGAAAGACTTGGAGGGTTTTCATAGGTCAAATAGTTTTAAGATGTGAGAAAGTTATTAATGTTTTAAGATGCCTAGTTGGAAGAGACTGGGGTGCGGATAGAGATACGTTAATGATGATTTATAGGGGAATTATCAGATCCAATATTGATTATGGATGTATGGTTTATGGGGCTGCAGCGCCATCTGTTTTAAAGAAATTGGAGATTATTCAAGCTAAGGCTTTAAGAATTTGTAGTGGTGCTATGAAAACAACACCAATTAATGCACTGTTAGTTGAAATGGGAGAGACTTCACTGAAGTTAAGAAGAATTAAGCTATCCCTCTTCTATTGGTCTAAACTCAGAAGTTTTAAATGCACAAATCCAGCTAGAAAATTGGTTGAAGATCATTGGGAGTTTCAGAGAAGGGATGGAAGGGATAGAAAGGGGGGGGGCATGATGTACACTGTTGACAAGAGAGCTCAAGAATTGGGTATGATAGATTTTATAATTGGGCCTGCAGTTTGCTGGTCTCCAGTCCCACCATGGTTTCTGCCAGAGACTACAGTTGATTTTTCGTTGCTAGATCAAATGAAGGAAGGAAATGGTGATCCTGTAGCCTTAGTCAATGAACATTTAAAAGAATCTGGTCAGATTTTGTGCAGATATTCACTGATGGGTCTATGATTCCACTCAACAGAAAAGCAGCAATAGGGTTAAGTATCCCTCAAGTTCGTTTTAAACTTGGATTACGTTTGCCAGATAATATGTCAGTCTTTTTGACTGAGCTAGTTGCAATTTTGTGGGCCCTTGGGTGGGTGGAGGGAGGGACAAAGATCGGGGAAATATGTTTTATGTTCTGATTCCACTGCTGCACTAATGGCAATAAAGGGTAGGAGGAGTGAAGCCAGATCAGATTTAGTTTTAGAAATTCTTGTTTCAATGTATCGGGTGATAAAATTGGGGTACACGGTGGGGTTTATGTGGGTTCCAGCACATAAAGGGATTTAGGGTGAGATGGGGAAATTAGCTACACACAAGAGTGAAGTTGACTTGAATGTAATGTATGGAAGAGTTGAGTGCAAGAGTTTTATACAGCAAAAAATATCACAAATATGGCAGAAAGAATGGGAGGAAGGGAATAAGGGCAGGCATTATTTCTCAATACAGCCTACTTTAATGCACACAACATTCACAAGATTAGAGAGGAGGGATAGTGTGATATTCACAAGATTACGATTGGGTCATTGTGCACTGAATTTGGGCTGGCAAGGGTTGGCAAGCATCCAGATGGCAGGTGTTTGTGTGAAGAGCTGGAGTCTGTAAACATGTAATTATGGAGTGTGTAGCCGCATGTTTTCTGAGCTGTTGGAGTCTGGATTCCCATCTATATCTATGAAGCTAATTCTTGAAAATAAGGACTTTGAGACCACAAAGATTGTTTTAAATTTTTTAATTCACACTGGTCTTTATAAGAGGATTACATTTTTAAGTGGAAGTTCATCAGATGACCTGAGGAGGGCAGCAATACGCCTTTGAAGCGTCTAAGCTGCTGCAAATTTCACAAGAAGAAGAAGAAGACGTCATAAGACTGCGCCGTGCTCCTGCATCTGTTGTGATTCTGCTGAAGAAAGGTTTGTTTTAAGAATATAAGCTGTTTTAATCGATAGAAACAGTTCAGTGATTTATAGTTATAGTGTGTTTTGTTTTAAACAAGCAATGTGAAATTAGTTTATTTACTATTTAATGTAACATTGTGATTCTTTATCTAACTGTAATGAGCAGTATTTGTGTGAGTAAACTCATATCCATTGATGAGAAACAGTAAACATGCGTCTCATTTCTCTCTATATATCATAAATCAGTTTATCATGAACACGAGTTCAGTCTCTGAAGAGTAATGATGAACTTTTCAACTCCGAGTCAATTGAATCAAACACTTTGAGAAATGATTCAGTGAATCACGACTCGTGCTGCTCGAACAGTGAACATGAACGAGAACAAACTAACTAATCATGTTTTCATCAAAGAGTAATCATTTAAATATAATCTATAATTCATTAAATACCAAATGTAGATAATAAAAGCCTTAATATGAAGTGTTTATTAATATGCAGCGTTAGTTTTGAGTGTTTTAATAGGTCATTAGACCATTAACTCTGTTATTCTCTTCTTACAGATGGCGTTTATTAAAGAGGAGACTGAAGATATGAAGATAATTATTAAAGATGAGACTGAAGACATGAAGATTGAAGATATTGAGGAACAAACAGGTTGGTTTTATTCTCATCGTTTTATTGATCATAAAATGTTCAGCTCAACAGAAATAGAGAATATTTTCTACAACATAAAACCTATCTGAATAGAGAACAATGAAAAACAAAAAACTTTGAGCATCTTAATGCTCAGAAGTGCTGTACTTACATTTTAACATACCTGAACATAAACAGCAGTAATTGAACATTAAATCAAGCAAAAAAAATATTTTATAAATAATAATTTAATGTGTGTGTGTCATATGGAGGAAAGTCAGCAGGGCAAGTGTGTAAAACATTTTGAACAGAGTGAACTGATAATATTTGATGAAACCAGTGAAAATAATCATCTTGTCATTTGTGGTTCAGGTGTATGTTGGAAATCAATAAGCGCTGGCAGATGAAATGGTGTGAAAACTACATGTTGAGACAAAATGATCATGGTTGTCATTTACATGTTGTTGTTAATGTTCTGTGAAAGTCTGATTCAAACTGAAATAAGTTCAGTTAAACTAACAAATTAAATCAGCAGCACTGGATTTGTGTGAATAAAATTAAAGGGAAAGTTGACCCAAAAATGAAAATTCTGCTGTCGTCCCAAACCCGTATGAGTTTCTTACTTCTGCTAAACACAAAAGAAGATATTTTGAAGAATCTTGACCAAACATTGACTTCCTCAGTAGAAGAAAAGTACTGGAGGTCAATGGAAACTGTAAGCTGTCTGATTATCAACATTTGTGTTCAACAGAAGAACATAATGGTGAGTAGATGACAGAATTTTCATTACTAACCCATTAATATTGCAAGCCAAAAGTCACAATTTTGATTGTAAGTGCCAAATAAATACAAAGTCGGACATGGGTCATTGTTATGTGCTTATAAATATAAATTTATGTGTAACTCCTAAATGCAATGAGATATTTTTATTAAGCTTGACACACTGTATGTAAGGGCTCACTGTGAGGACACATCAAAAAATTGGTGGTGCTATAATTGAACAAAACATGAAATTTGCTTTTTCTACAGTACCACTGTACCCTGAGAAACAAAAAACGTCACTGCAAAATGATCTAAATCCGTGACTCTGCAATGGTTTTGCATATTGACACCAAACTCTGTCATTGTTATGCCAAACTGACCACATCAATTAGGTGACAAAGCCACCTACTGGTCAAACACAAATGGCAGTTTAATTGGTTACTTTATTTTAAGATGACATTTACATTGTAATCACTCAAAGAAGAACTGAGTAATTTTAAAGGATTAGTTCACTTCAGAATTAAATTTTCCTGATAATTTTAACTACATTTATTTACTATAGAGCTAGGGTTGAGGTTTGGTTTAATTTCATAATTAAGCATTATTAACTCATTACTATAGTGTGTAACTACATCACTTTAAATGTGATTTGAATAGGATTTCAAAACACATTAATATAGCTTGAAATGGATTTGTATAAATTGCATTTCATGTGTTTTTTTTGTTTTTTTTTGTTTGTTTGTTTTTTTTTCCCCCACACTTGCTAAATCTGATTTCAATCAGATATGCACAAAAATCAGATTTGGACTGACGGTGTGAACGTAGCCCAAGACTTTGTTGATGTTAAATTACGAACAGATTTTTGATATCTCGATTGCTGTTGCCATGGCACCGGATTTATTTGAAATTTAGATCGGGGGCGCGAGCACCCGATTTTGCTATCAAATCATTAGTCATGCACTAGAGGGTGCAATTTGATGATTCTCCCAGCTAATCAATGGCTATGGTTACAGCAGGTTTGGCGCAACTGAATTTGAGCAAAAACATCTAAAAACAAATTGGACTGGTGGTTTGTAAAATTAAGAATATCAGATTTATAAAAAGTGAGATTAAAGGGTTATTTCACCCAAAAATGAAAATGTCATTAATTACTCCCCCTCGTGCCGTCCCACACCCGCAAGACCTTCGTTAATCTTCAGAACACAAATGAAGATATTTTAGTTGAAATCCGATGGCTCAGTGAGGCCTGCATAGGGAGCAATGACATTTCCTCTCTCAAGATCCATTAATGTACTACAAACATATTTAAATCGGTCCATGTGAGTACAGTGGTTCAATATTAATATTATAAAGCGACGAGAATATTTTTGGAGTGCCAAAAAAACAAAATAACGACTTATTTAGTGATGGCTGATTTCAAACCACTGCTTCAGGAAGCTTCGGATCATAAATGAATCAGTGTATCGAATCTACTGTTCGTAGCGCCAAAGTCACGTGATTTCAGCCGTTGGCAGTTTGACACACAATCCAAATCATGATTCAGTACAACAGAGCTATTGCAAACATATCCACATCGCCATGATCAGATGCTTTCTTTATGCTGCCACCGCTGTCATTTTTTGTTGTCTGTTTATTTTGTTATTGAGAGAAAAACGTGCAGTACTTATCACATTCTATCAAACGCCTCCCAGGAGTGCGGATGGCATTGGCAGATTCAGTGAGTTTCCCGAGTTTTGGATTATATAACATGGTCTATTTTGCAAACAACTGACTCTTGTCGATCTGATGCTAAAGCCCCGGGTATACTTCACTTTCCGCGCCCGGTCGTGTCCGCACATTGCCTGGCAAGGCCAGACTGATATCTCTTCTACAAGATATATCAGTCTGGTCAGTCTGCCCTCCATCGCGATTCGAGTCCAACTCCAAACCATACCGTTCAATCAGATTCGTTTATTTCAGTGACACAAACAGCGTCACTCTAGTGCGGTGAAAGTCCCTTCAATATCAACAAAGATTGCGCACGGGAGACCCGAGAGTTTGTTCTATTCAGCCGTGAATTCAGTTTTAAATGACCAAAAACACATTAATTATTTACTTGTCGCTGTTGACTCTCTTGTCGCTTTGCTAACGTCATATCCGCCCTTCTCTGATTGGTTTACCCCGCTTCCTGTTTGCTTGGATTTGCTCCGCCCTAGAAATCGAATTGATTCAATGGCCGACCAGACTCATCCGCTGGTACAGTGCTGAGGCTGGATTTTCCAGGCAAGTCCGCACATCCTTCAAAGTATATTAAATGGATGCGGATGCGTGCAGATGACCGAGTTCAACACATGCGCAATACAAATTTTTTCTATACTCTTTACCAGACTTGGTAATTACTATTGGTGCACCTAGCGCTTCTCCGGCTATGCGTCAGTTTACGTTCTGAGATAACGCTGACATCTGGCGGTTGGGTTTATAAGCACAATAGCACAATTCGACTTGCTGTGGAACAAATAATAGATTAATAAGACCAAAGATTGCCCGTTTTATGTACTCAAATTGAATTATGTCTCATGTTTAACCACTATAAGAGCCAGCGGTAAATCCCTGAAGCACTGGCCGAGATGAAGCTGTTCTCTGCACTTACACAACCCCTGAATGGCCACTAAATTAATTGTAAAATAGGTGCTATTATTAAATATGTCACATATATATATAATATGTATGGATTATGCAGGCCGCCAGCAGCTAGGAATTAAGTCCTACCATGATGTACAGGGTACAACAGGCCATATTTTATTCCTTTAGCCCTTAGTTTCTCCCGTGGACCGTCAAGCAGTTTGCGTTGGGAAGACACCTCTGCTGGAAAGTCCGGAAAGATACTGATACGACTCCCATCAAAACAGAGAGCGGGCTTTGGTTACGGGCGAGCCGCAGTATCTTAGTCTTAATAGTATCATGATGTATCCTGGCAATCATAACTCGCGGTCTGTTGTTTACGATGGGGCCAATGCGGTGAACTCCGTCAACCTTTGTCACACGGAAAATGATCTTCTCCCGATAGTGAAGGCAATAGGCCAGAGACAAATTTTGTGGGGTTGCCCTTCTCGATGTTCTCACAAAGACCAGCTATCTTGATAATTTGTCAATGAGATCTGGCCTCTAAATCCGTTACCTTGGACAGTTAGGTCACGTGAGGTATCAGTCTTTGGTATTGGGGTATTTTTACGAGTACGTGTACAAGTATATGAGCTTGGTATCAGGCCCGATACTGGTATTGGTGCATCCCTACTGAAAACCCCTGATTTAGATCATGCTGAGGTTGTATGTGTAATCACGGGAGCTGATTAATTATTGTTCATGGTCATGATGCCAGCTGGCAGCAATAAGTGTGGCACATATTCAAGCCTTTAAAATAGTCCTTTTATAGTTTATTTTATAAAAAACTGACAACTCACTACAGGGGCCTGTACCATGATGGTAGATGAACAAACTCAGGGTTATAGGATTAGTTTCGAGTTGACAAAACCACACCACTCCAATCCGGCTTTGTTGGTACCATGATGCTGATCATCAACTTTCTCTGTCAACTCAGGCTTTGATCCTGAGTTTGTGGAGCGCGTGCACATGAATCCGTGACATCAGTGGCAAACAGCCAATTACATGCCTTGCAACAGAAATAAACTGTGATTCACTTCTTGCGAGAGAGCCAGCACGATTCAAAACTCTTTCGCTGAAAATGAAGAATTTAAATGCATTTACACTAATGGAAAACACTTGTCTGTGAAAGAGGACAAATAAAAAAAAAAAGATCTTTCTCTATCAGTGCAAGTGAAAGTTGTGAAGTTAGTTAATATATAGCGATAGAGACTTAAAAATACAAGGTCACATGTAGTAATTTTTAAAGAGTATATTTACTCCTTATTTAGGCCTATATTACATATGATCTATATATATTAATATTCATTGAAACTAAGTGCTTAATAACTACTGTTACACTAAATTTGCATGTGTGTAATGGATTAATAAAAATATAGATCATATAATTATACAAATCATATATAAATTATATTATCATTAAAACCAGACAATTTCATCGTTAAATATTTGTTGTTACTATATAATGACCTTTAATTTAGAGGAAGAGAAACTGGGGGAGTGACTTTATTGCGTTGGGTGTGTCAGTGTCACTTAGCTTACATCTGATTGGTCCAATTTCAGTTTGAGATCTCTAACCCAGAACATAACCTGCCCCGGAGCAGGTTAGCCGTGGAGCGTAAGTTACTATGGCGATGAACACCGCTAAAAGTCAAGTTACTTTCATGGTACCTAAAACCCAGGATTGGCGCAAACTAATCTGAAACTTACCTGGCTAACCAGCTAATCCAGCTTCATGGTACAGGCCCCAGGTCAGCTCCATAGCAGATTTCAAGCAATCAAGAGCTTAGAGAGTTACATGTAAAATACTAGGCAAATTCTGCTAGTATTGGACATTTACAAGTAAGTTTTGTGCTGAGGAAAGCACTTCTCATTAGCATTAATTCTTTAATTGTTATTATTTTTTTTTAAGTTGCCAGCCATCACCAGCATTTTTGATTATTATTACAAAACTTTAATGACCCCAGAAGATTTTGTTGTATGAATAGCTGAACATGCAATATGTCAAGAAAAGTAACACAGATGATTGCATTAGTTTGCATGTACTTGATCAAAGCTTTTATTGCTTCTTCCTGCTGCTGCTTCTTCTGTGTTTTGATCTGGAGGTTTTGTACTGATTCAGATAAGTAAAAGCACCCCTACCGTATACCAGGAAAATTCTTTCAATGGCGGGAAAGTGTTGTCCTAAATTATTCTCAAAATGTGTCTTGAAACCGAAATTAAGGGTGTACTTGCACTAGGCAATCGAAAACGTGCGAGCACTTTTGACCCTCAAAGTCTAGTTTGTTTGGCTAGTGTGATTGCTCCGTACCATACCCTGGACTGCTTGAAGAGCTTAGACTCGGTACGGCTGTAGTGAGATCGCTAACCTTGCCGCAGTACAGAACAGCTACTACTTTTGTGTGTGCTATGTCTGACATCATTACAATGACAAATATCTTCTATTACTAATAGAATAGTTCACTTTTCAGTTAAGTTAATTAATTCAAGTAGGTTTATAACAGGTCTGGTGCTCGTCTTATTGGTGAACAGGAATAGTAGTCTGCAAATTTCACTATCAATGTCAGCTCTCCTCTAACAAGCTGATGATCTTCACCAGATGTGAAAAATACAGGAGACATACAAAATGTGCAGTGGTGGGTCCACTTTTTGAAAACCACTGGTGTATTGAGTATAAGATCTATAGACAGGATGGGCAACTCTGGTCCTGGAGAGTTTAGCTCCAACCTTTATCAAATACAACCCCAAAATTTAACCATTATTCTTGAGGACCGCTTGAAAATTACAGGCACGTGTATTTAATTAGAGATAAAACTTTGCAGGTCCTCCAGGACCAAAGCTGCCCATCCCTGATCCATAGGGTAGGGTATAGATCAGGGGTGTCCAACCTGCTCCTGGAGAGTTACCGTCTTGCAGACTTCAGTCTCAACCCTGCTCCAACACACCTGCTGTAATTATCAAGGAACCCTGAAAATCCTGATTAGCTGGTCCAGGTGTGTTTGATTGGAGTTGGACCTGAAATCTGCAGGATGGTAGCTCTCCAGGAGCAAGTTTGGACACCCCTGGTATAGATCATACATGTTGTTGGTTTTGATGCTTTAAATGTCTAAATTGTTTTGTCTATTTTCGTCCTAGACCTAACGGCACTGAAAGAGGCTAGCCATGAACTTAATGAAAGGGAAGAAGAGAAAGAACATTATGATAAACATGATTTCATGACTGGGGAAAGGTCGACGCTGGCTAAAAAGACTTCCTCACGAAAAAGAGTTCAAAAGACAGAAACTAAAAGATATTTCACCTGCCAACAGTGTGGAAAGAGTTTTGAACGACATAGAAACCTTCAAGTCCACATGAGAATTCACACTGGAGAGAAACCTTTTTCTTGCTGGCAATGTGGAAAGAGTTTCAATCAAAAAGGAAACCTTAAAGTCCACATGAGAATTCACACTGTAGAGACCCCATTCGCCTGTATACAGTGTGGACAGAGTTTCAGTGAAAAAGGAAAACTTGAAATCCACTTGAGAATTCACAAAGGAGAAAATCCTTACACCTGCCAACTGTGTGAAAGAGTTACATTCAAAAGGAAGCCTTAAAGTCCACATGAGAATTCACACTGTAGAGAACCCATTCACCTGCCAAAAGTGTGGAAAGAGTTTCACTGGAAAAGGAAGCCTTATAGCCCACATGAGAATTCACACTGGAGAAAAGCCTTACACCTGCCAGCAGTGTGGAAAGAGTTTCAGTGAGAAAGGAAACCTTACAGCCCACATGAGAATTCACACTGGAGAAAAGCCTCATACCTGCCAACAGTGTGGAAAGAGTTTCAGTCGAAAAGGAAAACTTGAAATCCACATGAGAATTCACACTGGAGAAAAGCCTTCCACCTGTCAAGAGTGTGGAAAGAGTTTCAGTCATAAAGGAAACCTTATAGTCCACATGAGAATTCATACTGGAGAGAGCCCATTCGCCTGCCAACAGTGTGGAAAGCGTTTCATTGGAAAAGAAAGCCTTGACATCCACATGAGATCTCACACTGGAGAAAAGCCTTACAACTGTCAAAAGTGTGGAAAGAGTTTCAGTCATAAAGGAGGCCTTAAGCGCCACATGAGAACTCACACTGGAGAAAAGCCTTACACCTGTACTATGTGTGGGAATGGCTTTTCACAGAAACATTCCCTTAGGGAACACATGAATATTCACACTGGAGAGAAGCCTTTTACATGTGATCAGTGTGGAAAGAGTTTCGCACATAAATTGTCACTGTATTTTCACATGAGAATTCACACTGGAGAGAAGCCAT
This sequence comes from Culter alburnus, assembly GCA_028476615.1. Taxonomy (NCBI): domain Eukaryota; kingdom Metazoa; phylum Chordata; class Actinopteri; order Cypriniformes; family Xenocyprididae; genus Culter; species Culter alburnus. The sequence continues at coordinate 55,689 of JAOTNS010003817.1, forward strand.
TCATGTGTGATCAGTGTGGAAAGAGTTTCAGATTAATGGCTAGCCTTAAGGAGCATATGAGGATTCACTCGAAAGAGAACACAAACAGAAAATCCTTGTTTAACCCCTGAAAACAATTAATTTCTAAAAGTCAAAGTCCATTTAACAAATAAAAGAAAAAAAGTAGTGTGTATGTGTTTAAGTTAGTTTTGTAATAAAACAACTGTGAATAAGTAAATAAAGTTTGTGACTGTTTTTTTTGTCTGTTCAGTGCTCCGTTCATTATAGGTCATGGAAATTCAGCTTTTTAGTTTGTGAAAGTCAAGGAAAAGTCAGGGAATTTGACATATGGCTTAGAGCGGGAACCCTGTTTACATACAGTAAATATAACGTAATAAATTTAATAAAACATTTAAACGTGACATCTATGAAATACAGTGTATACAAAGAGAATCACAATGCTGACAAGCCATGCTCAGTAACAACTTTTGGATTTGAAATAAAAATAAGTAAATGTTGTTTGTGTTAAACAGCCACAGATCAGTTGAGCACTGCAAACCTGGCATCTGTGAAAGCACAATAGCACGTGCTGCTCCTGCATCATACTGCAAAGGCATGACGATGGTGCGTCTCCGCTCTCCTCCGCTGGCCTTCCTGTGTTGTTAACCAACGTTTCATTTTGACAAAAATAATACCCAAAGCTTAAAACGTAAAGAATTACCTACATGCAGACTAGGGGTGTGCTCAAAATATCGATTCTTAGATACATACCGATATAATAAAAAAGATACAGTATCGACATTCTAGCCCTTAGTATCGATACTCCGCCCAGCCATTAGGGGGCGCAGCGGCGCCCGCGAGTTTAAAAAAACTCATGGAAAATGTCGAAGATTTTAGAAGCGCCGTTGTCCCTAAAGGCAGATGTTTGGACACATTTTGGTTTTAAAGCAAAGGAAGGAAACCAAGGGATCGATAAAACAAATGCAATCTGCATGCATTGCCAGGCTTCTATACGCTACAACGGTAATACAACTAACCTGCGCGCCCACCTGCAAAGACACCATGCAGACAAGCTAGCTTCGCCGCAGCCCAAAAAAACACGGGACCCCACGCAAACTACTTTGGACAACACAACATCCAAGCTTCCATCTAACTCAGTCCGTGCACAGAAGATTACGGAGTCTGTGGTGCATTATATTTGCAAAGGTTTATGTCCCTACAGTGTTGTCGAGAACACAGGCTTTCGCTTTATGATCAACACGTTAGATCCCCGTTATGTGATCCCTACCCGCAGCTACATGACCGACAAAGCAGTACCGAGGATGTATGACAAAGTCAAAGACAATGTTAAGTCAGCCCTGAGTTCTGCCCCACGAGTGGCACTGACTTGTGATGGGTGGACATCGCGAGCCACGGAAGCTTTTGTTACAATCACTTGCCATTACGTTAACGAGGAGTGGGAACTGATGTCGCACGTTTTACAAACACGAGCCATGCACGAGAACCATAAGGGGTCAAACATTGCAGAGTTACTGAAAGCGGCGCTGGAGGAGTGGGACCTCGTATCCAAAGACCCAGCTATTGTGACTGACAACGCCGCAAATATGAGCGTCGCAGCGGAGCTTGCCGGTATGTTGCATTTCAGGTGCTTCGCTCACACTTTAAACCTTGCCTCGCAGCGTGCACTGAAGCTTCCTGCTGTCGCTCGTTTATTGGGACGTGTTAGACGGATATCCACCTTTTTTAAGCGCGGTACCACAGCCAGCCACGTACTTCGACAGAAGCAGAAGTTGCTCGAGTTGCCTGAACATAAACTGATCACTGATGTTGTGACGCGCTGGAATAGCGCGCATGATATGCTCGAGCGCTTTCTTGAGCAGCAACCCGCTGTCTCCGCTGCTCTTCTGTCCAACGAGCTTAGGAAAACCGAGAAAGAAGTTTGCACCCTATGTGAGTCGGACATTACATCTGCGGAGGAGATAGTGGATGCAATGAAGCCCATGAAGATTGCTACTCTTGTAATGTCAAAAGAGAAAGCTCTCCAACACTGTCAGTTGTGGCCCCTCTTCATGCTCAGCTCATCCAGGATTTCCAAGAGAGCAGAGCAGATAGTGAGATAGTGAAAGAAATCAAAGCGGCTATTTGCCAAGATTTGAGCAAGAGGTACATGGATCAGCAGAAAGAGACCATGTATGTATGTTCAGCACTCGATCCAAGATTCAAAGCTTTGCCCTTCCTTCCTGATGATGAACGAGAGGAAATATACTTGAGAATCACTGCAGAAGCTTGAAGAATTCAAGAACTATTTCAGGTAAGCCCTTTCACTGTGTCATTAACATTAGCATTACATGGTTAAAAAACATAAAACAAACAACAAAACACACACACACACACACACACACACATATATATATATATATATATATATATATATATATATATAATATATACACCAAGTGTAATAAAACGAAATATTCAGTTCATAATTTCAAATTCATAATAGTATGTTAGAGCTTAAAAAACTAAATGGTTTCAAACATATACTTCATGTAAAGCACTATACTAGCAAAACAATATATTGTAAAGGTTTGTCAGTTCATCGCATTAAATAAAAGGCAAACTAACTATTATATGTCTTTGAATATGCTCTTTATAGAATTAACTATGGGTTTATTGATAAAAAATCTGTATTTTGCATAATAGGAAGAGGCTGAAGTGATACCAGGAGAGGAGGACAATCATGTGGAAGACAAGGATGACATTCCTGCCAGCCCACCACCCAAGAAGAAAAAGGACTTGTGCTGTTTGGCTGATCTGCTTGGTTCAACTTACAGTGCAGGTCCTAAGGTGAGACACAGAACCACACAGGCCCAGGCAGAAGAGGAGATGTCAAGGTACAAGGAGGCACCACCCCTGTCTCTTGCTGAGGGAAGTCCACTCAGTTGGTGGAAAGAGCACCAGAATGAATATCCACTAATGTCACGCCTTGCCAAAGTGTACCTGTGCATTCCAGGGACTAGTGTCTCCTCGGAGCGCGTTTTCTCTACGGAAGGCGATATTGTAACCGCAGAGAGAAGTGTACTAAGCTCAAGCATTTGACCAACTTCTGTTTTTGAACAAAAATCTTAAGTCATAGGATAAAGCTAGCATTACCAAGAGTATCCTCAGGTTATTGTTTTGTTGCTGCAGTGATTTTTGTTCAACCTGCCTTTTTGAGGACAAACCTGGTTTAGCCTTAAGATTTTAAAAATCCATCCTGTTGAGGTAGATTAGATTTGTTGTTGTGCCAAATGTTAAAGCAAGATGTAGCATTTAAGTGATTTCATAGTGAAATATGTTATGGCAGTACATGGTGTCACAAAAAAGAATTATGAGAAGATTTAATAAGAAGAATAATAATAATAAGAAGATTTTGTGCTTGTGTGAGCTCAGACTGTACCCTTGGAAAGTTAAATGTTGACTTGTGGTAATTTCCAGATTAATACAATTTGTGTACAATTAATCAGAGCACTTAAAGTTGCAAATATTTAAGCAAAATGCACTTTGTTATAATGCACTTTTGTCTTCAATAAATTGAAGAAAAATGCAGAGTTCTGTTTGTTGAGTAAATGTGTTCAGCATTAACTATTTGGCTCTGGCCCATGTATTTTTATTGAATCGTATCGAATCGTGTCACATTGTATCAAATCGTATCGAGACAGCTCTGTATCGAGGTACGTATCGAATCGTGACCTGTGTATCGAGGTATGTATCGTATCGCCAGGTTCTCCAAGGTATACAGCCGTAATGCAGACGCATTGCAATAGGGCAGGCAATTGCCTGGCACCCCACATTTTGAGGGAGTCCCCAAGGGCTGATCATTTAAACAGTCAGAAATGTTAAAGGTGCCCTAGAACGTTCTTTCACAAGATGTAATATAAGTCTAAGGTGTCCCCTGAATGTGTCTGTGAAGTTTCAGCTCAAAATACCCCATAGATTTTTTTTTATTTATTTTTTTAACTGCCTATTTTGGGGCATCATTATAAATGAGCTGATTCAGGGTGTGTGGCCCTTTAATTCTCATGCTCCACGCCCCAACAGCTCACGCTTGCCTTAAACAAACAAAAAAAAAGTTCACTACTAAAAAACTAAAAAAAGTTCACACAGCTAATATAACCCTCAAAATGGATCTTTACAAAGTGTTCGTCATGCAGCATGTCTAATCACGTAAGTACAGTGTTTATTTTGATGTTTACATTTGATTCTGAATGAGTTTGATAGTGCTCCGTGGCTAAAGCTAACATTACACACTGTTGGAGAGATTTATAAAGAATGAAGTTGTGTTTGTGCATTATACAGACTGCAAGTGTTTAAAAATGAAAATAGTGACGGCTCTTGTCTCCGTGAATACAGTAATAAACGATGGTAACTTTAACCAACAGTAGCCTACATTAGCAACATGCTAATGTAACGATTTGTACAGTTATTAATCAATTTATGGGTGGAATATGAATAATAATTCATAAAGTTTTATGAATGATTATTATGCACATACCGACCCAAGGGGGAATTAACCATATATGGTGAATTAATTACAACGAATTATAATCAATCACATATATGATTAGTTCTGGTTTAATAATTATGTAGAAAACTATCGGTCCGTCCAGCAAACCGGTAAGTTATCCACAGACTATTACGACAGAAATGTTATCCTCTGGCCACGAGGATAAATTCCTATGATAGCATCCGAACGTAAAGCAAGGATATAGGATCGAAACGTTAAAGTGACCTGGCTTTTGTTGAAATGAGCAAAAAGAACAATCGAGCATGAATAATATGTTTAATATATGCAAACTAAGACTACAGAGGTTATACGTCTAAATATATACAGAAGGTATACACATATATATACAAGAGTGAAAATGAAGAAAGGACAGTAACTTAACCGAAAGAGAGAGAGAGAGTCCAAAGAAGTGGTGGTCCCGAAAAGAGGAGCGAGATGGAGGCGCGGGGTCACCGGAGACGCCCGGGAGAGGCGTGCATGAGGTGCTCGTGAGACAATCGGGAGACAAAGGAGAAGGTGTGTGTCGTTGTTTTTATGGAAACCCAAGCTAACACACCTCCTGAATTGTAGCGGCCAATAGATGCGCAGCACTATTTGGCGGGCAAAGTTCCTTTGTTTGGTCTCCTAGCTGAATTTGCATACTTAATGACTATCAGATCGGATTTCGAGATGGAGTACTTTCTTCACAATATCATTAAACACATAGAAAAATGCATTTGTCAGCTATGTGACATACCTCAGTGAATAGCTCGAGTCCGGAGCTTTATGGAGAGATCAAACTCGATAGATCAGAAATGCATATAAAAGAAGTTATGGTTTACAGACAGAATTCCATCATTAAAAACTAAAACTAACTCAACTACAGTTATTTATTAAGTCTAAACATTAGGAAACATGCACACACTCGAGATACATGATGGGTACATACATGGATGTGACTTGGCATAGTTATATTTTACATATACAGTCAATAATGCATGTTTGTGTGTTTCTGTATGTGTCTGTGTGTGTGAAGTCTCCAAAGTTGGGAAGTTGGAGTTTTCTGTTTTACTTCGGAGGGTAACAAAGGTGTCAAGTGGGCTCATCTTTTGCAGACCGGTCGGAGCCGAGATGAGATTTTACAACCCAGTCCAGCATGCTAAAAGCGTTCTGAACATTCCAAAGTTTATTGATTATCCTGATACGTGTGCATATGCTACACTAACGAAACATTTAGAAAGACAATTTACAAATATCACTAAAAATATCATGTTATCATGGATCATGTCAGTTATGCTCCATCTGCCATTTTTCGCTATTGTTCTTGCTTGCTTACCTAGTCTGATGATTCAGCTGTGCAGATACAGACGTATAATCCCTTTCATAATGTTGGGAACATGGGCTGGCATATGCAAATATTGGGGGCGTACACCCCGACTGTTACGTAACAGTCAGTGTTATGTTGAGATTCGCCTGTTCAGAGGTCTTTTAAACAAATGAGATTTATATAAGAAGGAGGAAACAATGGAGTTTGAGACTCACTGTATGTCATTCCCATGTACTGAACTCTTGTTATTTAACTATGCCAAGGTAAATTCAATTTTTGAATCTAGGGCACCTTTAATATAAACATCCAGCAACATCTCTTTATCCTCCGTAGTTGCGGCTGTCCTCTCTTATGTTTTTGCCGCCTCGCCTCAGCCGCCTTTTTCAAAGGAAAATGCATGATTTGATTTAACATGAAGATGATTATCTGTCTGGCATAGCCACTCGCTCTAACATTAACTTAGATAAATGTTCGCTATTAGGCGCATATTCAAGGGCAAATTCCAAACGCCATTTTTGAGCCCTTGAAGGGCACTTTGAGAAAAAGGACACCATTAGTGTTTCAAACGAAAGTGAACAACTGAATCCCTTTACTAAGGGCCTATTAGTGAAGGGTACATGCAATGGTCACTGAGAGGAAGTAATCTTATCATTTATGGTCATGTGACCCAGCGAATACTAGTGATTCATTTTTAAACTTAGATGACGGGAGAGTTGGGGTGTGACAGTATGGGATTTTTTCAGACTGGTTGTATTTTTGAAAGCTTCTGACAACAACAGGGCCGGCACAGTGTTTGACCAGTTTGTTCAAGCCACAGCTAGGTTTGGGGTTCCATCTCGAGTTAGATGTGACCACAGAGGAGAAAACAATACAGTTTGTTTATGAACATCTATCGTGGATCTGAGAGAGGAAGTGCCATCCGTGGTAGAAGTGAGCACAACCAGAGAATCGAGAGACTTTGGGGAGATCTTTGGCGGGGCATGACTAATGTGTACCACCAGCTTTTCTCCTTTCTCGAGAGTGATGGAGTCATTGACTGTACCAACGAGCTACACATGTGGGCACTGCATCGTGTACATTTCCCGGATTAACCGGGACTTGGAGTTTTTTTCAGGGAACAGTGGAACAATCATGGATTGCGCACTGCTGGTCACCACACACCATATCAGATGTTTGAAAGAGGCAAACATCATCACTCACTGCCATGACAGAGATTTTTGGGGAAACACCTGCGCGAGATGGTGCAACTCCTGCTGTGCACTGTAAAAAAAATCCCAGTAAAATTTACGGTAAAAAAACGGCAGCTGTGGTTGCCAGAACTTTACCGTAAAAAATACAGTAGCAATGTAAAAAAAAAAAAAATCTGTTAAATTTATGGTAAAATAACATATTTCATTAACTGATATAATGTTAATTTACCAACCTAATGAAGTACTAATATCTGTTTTGTACCTTTATAATACACAGTCACCAAACACAGTGGTGATAAGAGTCACATGATGAATCAAAGTTCATCACAAGCAGCTTTTCTAAAAGTTGAGAAGGACAACATTAAATGTAACACAAAACCCTAATGTACATGTATAATGTCAATTTACGGTTTTTCACTGTAAAATTTTACAATGAATTGTTATTTTTCACTTCCAAAAACTGTGAATTTAATGGTATTTTACTGTAAAATTACATTAAATGTACCGTTAGATCTATTACAGGTATTCACCATATATAGTACAGAAACTTTCTGTAAACCAATTGACAGTTTTTCACCGCAGCATTTTTACAGTCTTTAACTGTTAAAATCACGGTCATTTTTTACAGTGTGGATTGGCAGGAAGTTGTTATAGTTCCTGCTAACCAATTCAGTCCAACTCAGACACAGATGCAACAACTGCAGGATGTGGACATTCTTGCAGGACCTGTTGGTAGTCCAGCTATTGATGCACTGCAAACCGTAATTTATATTCTGCAACAGTAGCTTCCTGTTGATTTGGTTCTATTGTGATAGGGCTGTTCAATGATTTATCGTGTCCAAAAAGTCTGTGTTTACATAATATGCAGGAAAAAAAATAGTATGCTAAATCATGCGCACAATTTACAAATTTGTTTCTTCGATTTACTAAAATGTGCACACGGTTTACTATTTCATAACCCTAACTGTAACAAGTTGGTAACTCGTGCTCACGTTTTATTAAATCAAGGGAACGAATTATTAAATTGTGTGCACATTTTAAAAAATTTCTTGCATGTCATATGCGGGGCTCCGCATATGTGTGTTCTGTGTATAAATTATGTGCATATAAATACACACACATACAAGTGTATATATGCGTGTATGAATCAGAGGTCGCGTTAACCGAAAATTATCCGTCATTGCATGTATGTATGAATATATATTTTATATTACACAAATATAAACATTAAAAAAAAAATTCTTAAATATATACGAGCGTGCTTTTTTTAATAAACATATATATTGATCATGATTAATACATTTTTTTTTGTTGTTAATGGTGTCATTTAGTTCAATTTCTGTTATGTCTGTATTCTCATTTGTTTCTTTAGCTACTCATTTGATAATCACGTTCAGGTGTTCATACAGGTTTTAAACAATGTGAGGGTGAGTAAATGACAGAATTTTCATTTTTTGGGTGAACAATCTCTTTAAGATAGGACGTTTCTTTAATTTAATCTCTGTGAAGCATCATGTAGTTAATCAAAAACAGATATTCATTAAATTTGCATTGATCAAGAAGCACATCTGTACCCTAATCAAATGTTTTTAATGTTAGAAAACTTCAGGGGTGTAGAATAGTGTTACAGCTAGAATGCCTACTAATATACAAAAAGGGGCAATCTTATCTTGATAAAAATATTTTCATAAAACTGAAATCTATATATTTTCTTTGGATTACACAAGAAAAGGAAGAAAATTACAAAAGAGAAAAAAATGGATCTTTAAATGTGGTAGGGGTAGACTAGTTCTGCTGCTGTCAGGAAAGTTCTTATACATGACCTGAAAGTCTTAAATATTTAAATGTCATATTTAAGTACTTTACTTTACTTGACTCTCTAAATTCATTTTTTGGTAATATCGCCTGCATGTTTGTCTGATGAGTGCATAATAAGCACCGCCTGCTGGTGATAGCTGTAAGCACAAGAAAAGCTCACATTGTTTTCCAAATACAGTTTTTGATTACACTGTCTGTCTTAAACCTTCACTGATTGCTTACCTCCACTATAACTGATTTCCCCACACAAATGTTAAAACTTAAGTTTGTTCACTGTTACAGCTATAATGTCCAGCAATTAGTTTATTTACTAAAAATGCATACATGGAGGAAAAACGAGGCAATTCTATCTAATATAAATTTTTCATAAAAATTGAATGTAAATGTCTTTATACAAAAAAGACAAGGCTGAATAAGCTAGTCTATATGGTGGTATCCTAGTCTATAAATTGTACACCCCCTTAAGCTCACAAAAATGGTTTAACCCAAGTCTTCAGCAGCCAATGACAACGACCCATTAAACAGATTTTTAACGCGTATTTAACATGTATTTCACGCGTGAGATACGCGTCGATTTTTCACGCGTATTTAACATGTTGTTGATGTGTTCAAATTCACGTGTATTTGGCCCTCTCGGCATTCCATAAGCTGAAACTGCACCGGACCTGGGCTGTGTTCCACTCCAGTTTTAGACATGCACTCGCGAACTTCGAGGGCTTAGGACATTCCAGTTCAGCCCATTGCAGCCCATGGGCACTCGTGCAACGTAAGCAATGATGTACATCCGAGTCAACGAGACTGAGGGAAATTAGCGAGGGAAGGGCATTTAAAAAATTAACTGGAACGTAGCCCCAGACAGAGCCGAGGAGACACGAAGCCAGGGTGATGGTGAAGGTCCGGAGGACCAAGGCGGAGCTGGCAGCTCGTGAAATCGAGGCAGAGATGGGGATCCGGAAGACCACTGTGGAGCCAGTGCAACCGAGGACAACAGTGGAGCCCTGTGTTTAAAAACGAACTGGAACGCAGCCCTAGACACAGAAGATTTGCAAATCAATCACTCGCTTGATGTGATCGGTTCTTTTGAACTGGTTTTCAGAAAGGTCTGAAGTTGTTCTTCATTTAGTTTGATTCATTCAGGGAGTTCACTCTCTCTTCACTTCACACAGCAATATGAACGGGATGTTTTATAAGACTGAAAACAGAAAGAGCGCTGGATGAGGAGATTTACCAACAATCCATTAAAGAAAAAAAAACTTGTGAAGTGACCAGATTTCTGAAATGGAAACTGGGGATATTTCCTATTTGAGAGCTCAAAATATCACCAAAATCTCATTTGTTATTAATCTAATAATTAAAAACCAGGGACAATACATTTTTAAATGTTTTATATATCTCAGTCTCGGGTCGTAAGCCGTACAAGCCGTAATCACATCAACTGCAGCCCAGCTAACACACGACGTAACAGTTACTTCGTACTAACTAGTTAGTTCTTACTTTTTGGTAATTTCGTGATTCCATGACTTACTAGTAACGTAACTACAACGTTGCATGCCCGTAATATTATTACCATCAAATTCTGAGGATAAATTCCATCCATTCTGAGGATATCAAACATGTTTGATATTTTGAGCCGATTTTAGAACACATGCGTATGACGCGTCGCTACTGAAACCGGAAATCACTGACCACCAGCCAAAGGAAATCAAAGAAGAAGAAATGGAGACGTACAAGATCACAAAGTGGAACTCCGCCATGGAAGAAAAACTTATTCAGCTGTGGCAGGAGCACGAGTGTCTCTATAATGTGGACGACAACTGTTACCACAACAGAGTAGACAAAGAAAAAAGCTGGACAGCGATCGCAACAGAGCTAATCCAACCACATAGTAACGTTACTGATTTGCCGTTAGCTTTGTCTTGACATAATTAGCAAACCAAATTCTGAGGTAAACATTAGTCTTAATTCATTCATTATTATGTTAATATTTACCATTACACAGGGTTTTACGCTTTCCTGGGATACGTGTTTAAACGTGATTAAAGCGTCAATAGCTGCAAATTATTAACTGTATTACATTAAATGTTAACGGATTATTTAATAACGTAAACAAGGTCGCACTACTCGATGCTCGCGCATCTTGTCTGTGTGAGACTCGTGTAGGAATCAAACCAGCAAAAACTATTGTATTAAGTAACTTACATATAAATATTGTCAACGAAAGTATTTCCAAACAAAGCCTTCGAGCAACAGTGTTTCTTTAATGAAAAATATATTGTTTTAAATAAATTAATAATTTAAATGATTTAATTACCTATTTATTCATAATTTGTTATCATTTGTTTTTGAATGAATGTTTCAATGAGTCACTCATTTAAGACAGTGTGCACCACCTATTGGCGGTTTTTGCTTTAAATGTATTACATTTTGTCTAACATTTCATATTTCTAAATTTAAAATGTCATTTAAAAACATTACTCTTATAACATTCTTTATGCAATTATAATTTAACATTGTGATATGAAAATTTATAAATGCATTTACATTTCAGTTTCAGAGGTGAAGAAACAAATTACTTCTTTGCGTACCCAGTACAGCCGACTACTTAAGCCCAAGCCAAGTGGCGGTGGAGATGTCACAGCTACAGCAAAGCAGATCTGGCTGCTTAAAAATATGGATTTCTTAAGGAAACACATGATGTCACGCCACACAGAGAAAAAAAAAAAAAAAAACGAAAAAAAAAAAACAAAGGATAAAGGGATGAGGAGCTAACTAATCTATATGGGGGTGATGAGTTTGGAACAAACTATATACAAACTAAACGAGAACAATCAAAATATAAATATTTTTAAAAAAAGGGATGATGAGCTAACTAAACTATATATTGATGAGGTCTTATTGTTTGGAATGAACTATACAACTATATACAAACTAAACAACAAATAAAACAAACTGATTAAAGAAAAAGGGATGACTAATCTATATGATCTTATTTCAATAACTCTCCTGTTTCAATTGAAGTTTCATTGGCAGTTTGTCAATTAACACATCTGGATTTCCAGAGAAGATTGCCTCAGGAACTATGTACACGACAGAGTCACTGCTGACCTAATTGACCTGTTGCATTAAAAAAGATCACATTTCAACTCAAGCCTATTATCAGATTGCAGTCGTGCTGATGATCAGAACAGTTGAGCTTTTGTTCTTGTTATATTTATTCATTAATGTAGATTTACAGTTCCAAAATGCATGTTCTACTCGAATGACATAGCAGCAGTAATGTGTGCATTAATTACCTTCACAGAAGTGAAATTTCCCCTGCCCATTGTTGAGCATACAGGGACGAAGGTGGGTCAGAATCACTTCGTCGCCTACATAGTTCCGTCAGCGCCTCATCCCTCCACAATGACATGATGAAGAGTTTCTGTCCACACTGCAGTTGGATATCGAGAATGGGCACATGGGTGCGTGTCATCCACCATAATCACGTTATGGTGGAAGCACGTGTAATTTGTTTATATAAAGCATATACATTTTTTTAAGAAAACGACCGATGGTTTCTCTAGATAAGACTCATATTCCTCGTCTGGTATCGTTTAAAGCTCTTTGAAGCTGCACTGAAACTGTAATTTTGACCTTCAACAGTTTGGTGCCCATTGAACCACTATAAGGAGAATAATCCTGGAATGTTTTCCTCAAAAACCTTCATTTCTTTTCAACTGAAGAAAGAAAGACATGAACATCTTGGATGACATGGGGGTGAGTAAATTATCAGGAAATTTTAATTTGAAAGTGAACTAATCCTTTAACAATGTCTTTGAGACTATTCAGCTCATGTTTACAAAAATCTGTAGAAAAAGGCACACAACTCACAAAACCCACTTAAATATAACTTTTGACGGAACTGATCCTTTAATTATTATAACTACTTTTTAGAACACTTAAAGTAAGAGTTTTGAACAGTTGAACACTTAAGCTTCAATCTTGATGCAGCAATACAGAATCTGGCACATTTTCTTTGTGATTATTCTAGGCAACTTGGAACTGGACATGTTAGAGAGGTAATAATGTCAAGTTAGTAAATTACAAATGATAAAACGAACACAGCAACATTCATTTGATAGATGGAAAGATTGACTCACTTCTTTGATGTGCCCTTGGAGGCTGAGGTATCCTCCCTTTGCAAAAATGTCCTCTTCCTCACCACTCACAAGTTGTGAAGTTGGTAGTGATGTGTCGTTCTTGAACGATTCGTTCATTTTGAACGATTCGTTCATTTTGAACGAATCTTTAATGTGACTCGGGAAGAACGAGTCGTCTCGGGGGGTGATTCGTTCAGTCGCGCATGTGCAATATTCTACAGGTTCTGTACTGCTAGTAGTAGTTCACCTGATGATTCAATTGATTAGTTCATTTCATGAGTCTTTCGGGTTTTGAGTCGTTCCTTAATCACGTGACAGACCCATACACTAAGCCAATGCATTCTGAGCCGGAAAGAGAATTGATTAGTTCTTTTTATGAGTCTTTCGGGTTTTTGAGTCGTTCCTTAATCACGTGACATACCCATACACTATGCTGTGTGACCCAAGCACATATTTTATTAGTAAATAACGTTAACTCTCCAGTTTTGTTTGAGTTTGTGTTACAACTGTTAAAGCTGAAGTTATCATAACCTTGATGTTTTAAACTAACATTAATAATTCAAATTCAAAATGTTATTTGCTTTTAATTTATGTCATTATGTCCTTTTTGAGCAATCTTCTTATACATATATTAGACCAATATGTCAAGTCTGCCTAGGAAAAGCAATTATATAACTCAAAATTGGAGTAAAAATGAACAAACTAGGCTATAAATACTTTGTATTGTAGGCTTGGATTATTATATTATTATATAGCCTAGTGTTTATTTACAGATAGACAGTCAAAAAGATAAATTAATCAATATTTTATTTATAACAGGGCTTTATTTATAATAACACCCACAGATCCTCAAGAAACAGTAACAAAAACAGTGACAGAAATGTCAAATAGCGTATGGGTCTGTCACGTGATTAAGGAACGACTCAAAAACCCGAAAGACTCATGAAATGAACTAATCAGTTCTCTTACCGGCTCAGACTGCATTGGTTTAGCATCATGGGACTGTCTGTCACGTCATTAAGGAATGACTTAAACCCGAAGACTTGTCAGACAAGAGGTGAGGTGAGCTTAATCAGCTTGTCATAAACTGAAGACCCAGGTAATGAATTAATCATTTCTGAATCTTATAGCATTGTAGTTTTGTATTGTTTGTAGTGGGATCAACGTTTGCATAAGTAGTAGATGTGTTGGGGAAGTAACACGTAACATTTTAATTACATTTTGCTAAAATGAACGAAATGACTCGAAAAAAGATTCGTTCATTTTGTTGAACGAGACTCAAAAGTCTGAGTCAGTAAAATGATCCGAACTTCCCATCACTAGAAGTTGGACAAAGAGCTTGTCTTGCAGATCTCTCTGCCTCCTCAGTGACCGTCTTATATTTGAGGGAACCAGTGCCAACAAACAAACACATCTGGCCAAATGCATTTGAGAGGGCATACTTCTGGAGGACATAACTTACCCCTTCCTCAAATTCCGGGGTAAAGCCATCTTTTTTATTAAGGTATACAGTTATACCATCAGTGAGTGCACTGATTGATTCGGTTTTTAATTTAGAGATTTCATTTTTTTCGTCCTTTCATTGAGTATGTCAGTGCACAGACAGGTTGCTACACACTTGCACCGTAAAAATTCTGGGAGAAAAGTTGGAGTTGCTGTTCTGAAGAAAAGAAAACACAGAGAAAGGTACATGTGAAAACTCTGGTAAATCTTGTTTTTATTTAATTTTTTTTTCATTATTCATTAAGTTGAAGTCAAATCAATGTGGAAAAGAATGGTTGGCATTCACATTTTAAAGGAATGGATGAAAAATCGGTTGTTAATTTACTTGCCATCCAAGATGTAGATGGCTTTCTTCAGTAGAACAGAGTATTATACTGACATTTCTTCACAACATTTAAAAAATAATGAATGTAATTTGAATTAAATCCTGTCAGAATGGACCTTTATACTGTTATTTCTTCATAACTCAAATTACACTCAAGAGTTTTATAAAGTATCAGAATAACTTTTGTTAATTAAACGTGTATATTTTTAGGTAAAGCTGTCAAGTTAATCAACTATATTTCATGTAGGTTCCTTTGTGTTATATATATTGACCACTAGGAGGTTCCCTAGGTGTATGTTTTCCTTGTTTGGCTTTCCCTTAATTAAAAGGAAAGTAAAAAAAGAATGCAGGTTTGTTGCGTTTTACCAATTAATAAGAGTTCCGGGTCATTATCAGACACATTAATGATTTATCTGTCATCCACCCACAATTAATTAAATGTTCATTTTAATTTAAAGCCAATTGAAGTGCATCAGCTAAACTTCACTGCAGACAAATTAGCATGATCAAAAACTTATGCGATCACATTTTTTCTTCAAATAACAAGTCAATCAATAGATATTGTTGAATAAAGTTGTTGTTTTGTTTTAGTGCACAAAAAAGTATTCTTGTCACTTCATATATGTCTTTAGTAGCTTTCTGGGCATCTGAAAGTGTTAATTATCTTGCTGTCAATGCAGGCCTCACTGAGCCATTGGATTTCATAAAAAAAATATCTTAATTTGTATTCTCAAGATGAACAAAGGTCTTACGGGTGTGAAACGACATGAGGGTGAGAAATTAATTACAGAATTTAATTTGTTGGTTAAATAACCCTTTAATCTCCTTCATTGTCTGAATTAAATAGAGCAATGTTTCTACCGCATCTTGACCACAATCATCTGGCTCCCAATAACGTTTTGCCAACACAGAGGGTGTACACTTAAAATCATTGTGGAAAAAATAAAATAAAACAACCAGTACAAATTACATACAGCATTGGGTATAAAATGTTAAAAAAAAGAAAAAGAAATGCGGTATACAAAAGCCATACAAACATGTCAAACGTATTTACAACTCATGCATAACGCTTTTTAAGAGTGATGACAACCTGCCTTAACACATCTGTCGTCAGGCCTTGATCTCGGGCTACTTGTTGGATTAAACCACTGTTTAAATTCTGTGCTGCTACGAGTTCTTTAATCCAAATACCAAGCTGCTGTTGTTGTTGCTTAATCTCAGTAAAGTGTCTTTCTGAAGCCTTAGCCAATCGTTGGTAAAGACGCTCTTCAAAGGCAACTGAATTCAGCCTTGATTGTGTCCTGTATAAGTCTGGTTATGACTTGAGTGTCTATATTGGGGCACGACTCTTGTCTGAAAGCCTGATTTGAAGGCAGCTCCTCAGGGTCCGATTCTACCACAGTCTCCTCATTTTCGCTGGATCCAACAGTCTGTTGTGTTTCTTTAGGTAAGGTGGTAGTTTCACAGGCATCCCACGATTCGTTCAGAGCTGGGGTGACGGCCTGATAATTATCTATGTCGGGTACCACATTAACATTTGCATTCACATCTGTTAAGAAGAAAAAAATAAAATTGATATATTAAGCACATGCACTGATATATTAAGAGCTTTTGTCTACACTTTTTTTTGTATACACACAGTTCTCTATTACATTTAAAAATAACAAATGATGCAAAACTCTTAAGAGTGATCCACAAGTTATATAGAAATAATATTATATATATTATTATATTTATAATAATTTGGAAAAAAATAATGCTCAAAGAGTATATATACACACACACACCAGCTAATGCTCCAAAAGATCGTCTTAGTCTCTTGCGATCCGGCGTCTGCGGTATGAAATCAACGTCTCTCACAGTTCCAACAACCGGACATTTTTCTTTCGTCTGGTGGCCCACAGCAGTTTTACGTTTGAGGCATTTTTTCGTTCTTGTCACTAAGTCAATGCAGCCAGGCTTTTCCGTGTTATCCCCACATCCAGACGTTTCGATATACTGATTACAAGCTTCGATAATCCTTCTGGGAATACATACAATAAAGTTTTTAAAAACAATTTTCATATATACACCATTTTATCTATGCATTTATGTATAGACAACAGTGTTTGGGGGGGCTCTTATTTTGGAGTACAACATTAGTGATTCGGATTGCGTGCTAAAAACTGTCAAACTGCTTAAGTCACGTGACTGACTCAAAACAAAAGATTTAAAGCAGTGTTTTGAAATCGCCCATCACTAGATATTGTTGAAAAGTTGCTTTTTTTGTGCACAAAAAGTATTCTCGTCACTTTATAATATTAAGGGGGGTGGGGGGTGAACTAACCCTTTGCCGAAACAGCCAGTGTATCCGCGGAACGCAAAATATAGTGACAGCTAGATTGAATTAAGTTCTTACAATTCTTTTTTTCTCAGAATTGTGTGATATAAAGTTGCAAAAACAAGTTATAAATTCAAAATTCTGACTCAAAACTCAATTTTGAGATAAATCAGAATTGCAAGAAAAGTCAGAATTGTGAGATATAAAGTAGCAATTGAGCCTGAATTGCAACTTATAATAACTTGTATTTTTGAGTTTATATCTCACAATTCTGAGAAAAAAAATAAAAATAGTAGATGCAGACTGACAATTACCGTTTTTTTTTTTTTTTTTTTTTTTTTTTTTTTTTACAATTACAGCAAAACATGAAAACAGTCGGGGATCATGCAGGTAATGACAGGACAGTTCAGATTCAAGGGTATGTACATTTTTGAATGGGGCACTTTATAAAAAAAAGGTCATTTTGCCTTGTGGAGTATATGTAAACATGTTATATGAAATGGCTCATTCAGGTCAGTACTAGTAAAAAATAACATGCAATTTATGATCCCTCTTATTTTGTTAAAATTATTAAAATATTACATACTCTGCAAGGGGTCTGAAACTTATGAGCAGAACTGTAGCTTAACATGCTTTTGCAGGCTGTCAGTCTGGCCCATCACAGCTTACATTAAAGTTCAAATAAAAAAAAGACATTAAAATATTATCAAAGTAATATAAAATTCGGGTGTAACTCTAATTTGATTACCACCCATTTAAAAAAAAGTCACTGTAACAAAATGTGTATTTTGGATACGTAACGAAGTTACATGTAAACTATTTCATTACTCCCCAACCCTGCTAACGTTACACACTCACAACACACAATAAGTGTGTATGGAACACATATATTTAGGTATGAGAGCAAAACGCATTGTTCAGACAAAGTAAAACTAACATAGTCATTATAAATAATGCTTTACAAACACTTACCCTGCTCTGCATTGTCCACGCTGCCTCGCCAAGATGACGGTTTTGTTGAGGAGCTAGGCTTGGGTGTGGAATCTTCTGATAATAATTAAAAAACATATACATTATATAATTATACTAACGTTACACACTCACAACACACAATAAGTAAGTATATGGAACACGTACATTTAGGTATGAGAGCAACTGTTGAGGATCTAGGCACAGTTTTCGGACCCACTGGTTTATATAAATATAAGTTTCTTAATGATAATAATAAAACCCTTACTGTCGAGATAAGCACCCATCTTCTCCCGTAAAGCACACTCGTGTTTCCAATAAAACGTGCCGTGGAAAAAAAAGAGTTGTTTGAGAACGAAGATTATCTACACAGACACACACATGGACTGCTTGAATAGATACGAACCAAACAACACACCTAGCTTTATACTGGTGGCTCAAACACGTTAATTTTAGGCCTGGCCCACAACATCATTAACATACACATAAAAAACACATCAGCCCCAGACGACACATACACATAAACCCTACCAATCACCCAATAAGAGGACAATAGCTCCCACCCCATACAATCACCCATTAACGGTCCATAGACCCAGACGATCACGTCTCTTTAACACACCCATACATCTTATTTAAATGGATATATCCATCGTTGTGTAATGGTCTTGCTGATTGTCTTGACTCAATTAACATACACCATATTGATCAAACATTACTGATCCAGCTGAGGTGTCAACATAAAATAAAACTTGCCTGGATGTCTTTAATTTATTTTATTTTATTTCAAAGTTAGGAAGAACATGCATAAATAGATACATACATGTACTTTTACACACAAAACATACATACTAACATACACAAATATACATATAAATACAGAAGTAGGATCCTAGGTTAGGCTACATATACGGTGACACTGTTGTAGACTACTTTTATGGAATACATTTTCTGTTTTGTGGTATGGAAAGGTTGTAAATGTGTAATATTGGAAATGCCAAGAAGAATATGACTTCATGGTGAAGGAACAGGAACCAAACCTAGTTGAAGGTGTCAAGTTTTAACTTTACAAATGCTGTAAGTTTTTAGCCAAATATCTACTTAAAGATCTGTCTCTCCAGTTAAGATTTTTTTTTAAACTGTAGTTTGTGCAGAAGGAATTGCTCCTGATGTTTAGATATGGTTCATGTAGATAAATCTCCAAGTAACACTACTTTCAAACAATGTGATGCTGCTGAGCTCAAGAATCTCTGACAGCCTGCCTACAAACTCTGACCAAAAGTGTTGGATGTAGCGGCAGTCCCATAAGGCATGAAAATAATGATGATATTTATTGGACAATGTGTGCATTTATTGTTGTTTGTGTATCCCATCTGATAGAGTTTATGCAATCTATGTAGCAGTTTATACTGAATAAGTTGAATTTTATTATTACATGACAGTATATATATATTATTGCAAACTGTTTGCGAATGAACATTCTCTGTGCCAATGTCATTAGTCCATTTTAGTTTATTGATTTGTCTTTTTGGATGTTAATAATTTATATATTTGTGACAGTAATTTCTTTGGTTTAAACAGTTAAAAGGCTTGATAAAAAGAGGAATGAAAGGTTAAGTTCCTTGACCCAAAAAAATTGTCTCATTACTTCTCTCAATTGTATGTGGGTCAATGAGGTATAAGGATTTTTGACAGGCCAACTTTAATATACAAAAAATATCTATAGCAATTGTTCAAACAATAAAAATGTTGTGTACGCATAAATTCGTATTAAAATTTTAAATTACGTGATTTTAGTGTGTTTTTTTTTTATCTACATGAATTGGCCATACCCTAATTGGTGTGGCCGTGATTTATCTTAAAATTAATTTCAGTTCCTTAAAAGTTCTCAGTAATTAAACAATGTATTTTTAGTTAATTTGAGATTCTGTAAAGAATTACCTTATATTTTTGTTCTATATCTTCAGAGTTGCCTTCTTAAATGTAGTTAACACTTATTTTTTCTGTGAATTGCATTAAAAAGTTTTAAAAATACCATTCACTTAAGCATACTGTATCAGTGATTTATATTTCAGCCACAGAAATTAGATATTTTATTTCTAATTTAATACAGTTATTGCTATTATTGGTCATACCGCATTTACATTTAGTCATTTAGCAGATGCTTTTATCCAAAGCGACTTACAAATGAGAATAGTAGAATCAATCAAATTAACACGAGAACAACAGTACGTAAGTGCTGTGTGGAGTCACGGTTATGACAGTAAAGTGTTTGTAGCAAGGATTTTATTGATTTTTTTTTTTTTTTTTTATAAATACACAAATTGTAACGAAGTGGGAAACAGGTTCGAATCCAAATGCAGATTTTATTAGATAAGAGTGTAGTCGTACAGGCCAGGTCAAAACAGGGGGAGACAGGAACAACAAGGGACAGGCAGAATCGTGGTCACAGTACAGGCAGAAGTCGAGGCAGGCAGATATCACTCACAGTCCAGGTAACAATAAACAGTCCAAAAGTAGGCGGCAGAGAATCGTAGATGAGAGGCAGACAGGATCGGTAACAGACAGACAGGCAGACAATACAGGATAATAACGCTCAGGGTTGTACACAAGGTGAAACAAGACTTCGCAATGATGTGTGGTAAATGAGAGTCTTTTATAGTCTGGTTAATGTGCTGCAGGTGCTGTGTGTGCAGGTGACTGGCAGGGAGGATTATGGGAATTGGAGTCTGGGAAGTGACAGGAATCATGACACAAATAGATGGAAGGAGGTAAGTGCTGCTATTACTGGGTCAAGTGCTGACGAAAAAGATACGTCTTTAGCAGTTTTTTGAAAATGGCTAGAGACTCAGCTGCTCGGATAGAGCATGGCAGGTCATTCCACCAGCCAGGAACAGACCCGGAGAAGGTTCGTGAGAGCGATTTTGTGCCTCTTTGCGATGGCACCACAAGGTGCCGTTCACTTGCAGAACGCAAGTTTCTGGAGGGCGCATAAGTCTGAAGTAGTGAGTTATGGTATAGTGGTGCAGAGCCAGCAGTCGTTCTGTAGGCAAACATGATGTGTGGTCACTCTAAATGACATGAAGACCTTAAATTTCATTAAAAAAATCAATTTAAAGAGATCAATAAACAATTTTATACAAAAAAAAAAAAAGATTTAAACCAGATTTTATTAAATTTTCACAGAATTTTCATGAACATAATTTTATAAAAAAAAAATCATGTCGCAAACATAAGTGCACCATTACATTTTAATTTGACAGAAAAAAATAATACTTTAATACATCAAGGACACGTTAGACCTAAATTGAAGAAAAAGAAAGAAAGAAAAAAAAAACTTGCTTCTTGCTGCAGGGTCAGAATTAACACACTACCTTTGGCCATAGGGTGACTAGACGGGACAGTCCCGAAATCTAAACTGTTGTCCCGAATCCCAAATCTGGCCCTAATTGTCCCGAAAATTATACTAAAGCAAAATCCTGAGTAGTTATTGTCTGATAAACATTAAAAACTGTCTGCGGAGGTTGAGTCGTCCTGCAACCAGCCCCCGCCGGCTGCTCATTGGCTGCAGCATCTTTTTTCTAAGTTCTAAAAAAATACCGTAGGCGGCTATGGCGCAAATTTAGATATGCATGCCCTTTTTGTTTTAAGCCTTGATGAAGAGAGCGCAAGTTGCTGCAGCCGCGAGGAGGACACATGTAAAGGAGTGATTGATTGTTCGCGGCACTGTGTACAAAAAAATACTTCACTACACAATTATTTCGTTTAAGCTTATTAGCATTAGGCTATACAGAAAGGTCTGATTTACGCACTGTTACTTACAACAGTCTTTTTTTTTTTTTTCATTTCACAATGACATTTAAGTTCATGATTTTAATGTTTTTTTGTGGCAGACTAAAGACTAATGACAGACTGTTGATCTTTGAATAAAAATATGTTTGGTTCAGGTTTGAAATTCATTATCTTTTGTTATAGGCTACGCAGTCTAATATCATAGAAGCCCGTCACCCCCGACCGCAGACACCCCCCGTCCCCCCCGAACCACATGGTATTTTGACACTTCACATAACAGAAAATTACAAATAACTAATGTTTTTTGATAAGTTAAAGCGAGTACACAAATATATGGTATCTTTTTATGCAATTAAACCAAATTTTAATTGAAAAAAATTAAATAAACGAGTAGTCGTTTGTTAAACGAATCCCAAGCTGTTTTGTTGTGACATCACAACAAAACATTTGCATATTGCCTGTCCAATTATTGCGCATGCAGATAGCCTGGATGCCAGCCGAACTTAGCCCCGCCCACAACATTTTAGGTCGGGAGTTCGGTCTGGACTCGATCCGTAGAGGAGTAATTATGCCCGAACAGAAACTGTTCAGACCAATCACATTGTCAGGGCGATGATTGACAGATTATCACCAGAAACATAATCAGCCATGTCATCAAAGAGCGCTTGGGTTGAATTAGCCTACAACAATGATGGCTTTTGTTGAAGAACTGAGATATGTAGATTCCGCCATCGCGTCCGTTATAGAAGATATCGACAGCGCATTCATTTTAAAAGAGGGACAGAGGACCGCGATCAAGGCATTTGTCGATGGGAAAGATGTCTTTGCCGTCCTTCCTACGGGATTCGGCAAAAGTTTAATTTATCAGCTGGCCCCGATGGTCGCTAAGAAGATAGCGACCTTGGCAAAAACTTGGCAATCGAGGTTATTCTCATAGTCATATCATAAGAAGTAGAAATTCAACAACAAGCTTACCTCTGTAATGCTTGTTCGCGTTCTTGTACCGGTTGGAGTTGATGGACTGGGGCAAAATTTCTTCAGAGCCCTGGGCGTCTTGGAGGGAGTAGGCTCCTGGTCTCTTTTCTCTGATGCCTCAGATGAACATGCTTCTGGTCTTTTTCGTCATCTGTCCATTTTTTAAACACGGACATGTCACGTTCCAACCGTGTTATTAAGTTCTGACATGACCGACAAATGCGATACGATTTCTTTACTGTATTGTCTAGTTTTAATCCCAAACGGAGAATTTGATCGTATATGCATTTACCTTTAATACTTCTCTCAAAAATTAAGCTCGTGTTGGCAAGTACTCCGTGTATACTTAAATTCTTTTTACAACACCAGCAAAGATTGTTTACGCTCATCTTCTACTAGTTCCAGCATGTGTGCAGTTGCGTTCTGTTGACAACTATGCGTCGCTCAACATACGTCACTTACTTTGTAGCTCTGATTGGTTGTAGGTCTATCCAATTGAGGTCTTTCCTGGATCGGTTGAAATACGCCCCCATAATCAAAGCCCAATGGAGCAGTATCAGACTCATATTCTGACTAGAATTGAGTATGACCACGTCAGGCTAGCATGCAGATGCCAGGGAGTTTTTTTTTTCCCAACAATATCACAGCAGTACAATCTTTTTGTTGTGTTCTCATTTTACTGGCGACTGCTTCTCAAACCTCAGGGAGTTTAACACAGGATTCACAAAACACTTGGTCTTAAAATATGGATCAATGCCCAGCTTATTTGGATCAGCTTGAGTAGTGCTATCATGGACACTTTATGAGTCACTTATTTTCCTCCATAACTCACAGTTTGACAAGTTGACAGATGTCAGGTAATTTATGGCCCATGGTGTCACACTGTGACTTGTGTCTAAACAACTTTCCATACTGGTAGCAACATGACTTCCCAACAGATCAAACAGATGTAAGCTTTGACCTTAGATAGTGCTCACACCTCTCACTCAGCCGCAGTACTTTTATGATTTATTCCTTCCTGGGCCACATGGCTCCTTCCAGTCTGATGGTGCAAAAGGTGTCTGTGACCATGCTTTCATTGGTTGTGGTCACAACCAGGTGAGATTTACATTATGTTGACACCTCAGCGGGATCATTGACGTTTGTTTGATACAGTATCTGTTAATAGAGTCAAAATATTTGAGTCAGGACAATTAGACCATTACCCCTACACAACAAAAAGAGTCCTCATTACCCACACACCTCAGAATGTGTTTTGGGAGATTTTCTTTCTAGAACATCTGTATCTGTGTTTCCAAACACATTGATAGGATCATTGTTAAAAAGACAAAAGAATAAAAAGCATTTTTTTTTAACTCGCAGTGAAGGTGTTGGCGAGTCAAACTGGTGGGGAAAGAGTGCATCCTAAATGTGTTTCTGTTAATGGTTTTGCTTAGGCTAGATGTTTTAAGAATGACACTTTATCAGAACCTTTCTGGTGATTCTCTGGCTCCAAAACATCTTATACTGATTCAGCGTACATAAATTTGTTCAATTCAATTCACATTTATTTGTATAGTGATTTTCACAATACGCATAGGTAGCTTTACAGAAAATGCATGTCAACATTACATTTTAGACTAATCGGTTATCAGAGGTGATGGAGTGAAAATTATGTAATTTCAGAAATGTATATACAAATTACACAGTTAGCTAACAATCTATTAACTTAAACGTATTAATTTAAGACTGAAAACAACGAGCTCATTGAAGTAATGATTACATATTAACAAACTATTAGGATATATAGAAAAATGTAGCACTGGTGCATGTTGATCCAAAATTTGTGTCATCTGAAGACCTCGGTTGGGGGTAAAAAAAAGTAAAAATGTGCACAATTGAACAAAGCTTACTTGTGACGTGATTGAACGGGTTCGATTACGCCTTTTGCCGAGCTCGCTCTTCTCCCTTTTCCCATCACATATCACATCAGAAAGACATTGATTTATAATAAAAATGAAGACAATGTTCTAAAAGTTGAAGCAAATGGCCTAACGAATGTTTAATGATAATAAAATCATTTACACTCTATTATTATTGCATCCTGTTAATTACAACAATACTAAGGTGCAAATAGTATGTATCTGCCAGTATAAAATATAAGTAGCATCTAATTGCTATTTACACTTATTGCAAAGAACTACTACGTTTAGCCTACATGGTAAATAGAACATAATTTTCAAAATAAAAAAATGCACTTAAATTATTATTTTTTTCTTTTTCTTTTTTTTTGCATGTTGGATAAAATGAAAATGAATAGTAATTCAATAACTTACCTTTCTGCAAGTTTTCACCTCTGATATTATAACAGTGATAAGAATTAAACTTGCATCGACTCAGAAGTATGCACAAAGAATATACACTAACAAGAAGCGACAGTCAATAGAACGCTCCATTGAAACACCGGCGCCCAGCAGCGGCCCTGCATTTCCGCCATTCTGGGGTGAAAACCATGCGGCAGTCCACTAGTTTCTATGGCAATATCAGCTGCTTTGTTAAAACAAAGTAAAGCTGAAATCCAACCTGAATGATGACAACACAGAATAAAATACTATCACTAGTGATCATCAAATCCTTTTTACAGTTTATTTTACCACTTGTGTTTAAGTCTTCACTTTTTTCACAAAAACCAGTTTGCATCTCTAAAACTCCAGTCCGTTTAGGTTATTCTTTAAAAGCTGTATAAAACCGAAATTATTACAACAATATATATTAAACTTTGGATGAAATTAAAAACTGGGAATGGACAATAAATATGAATATAACTTGATTTTGGCAGTGTTTCTAGTCCTTTAAAGCAAAAGTGTCCAAAAGTGTGAATTATGCGATAACGGACAGCACATCAATGCATAGCGTGATCCATTAAAGCGTACAATAGGCTAATTCAGATCTAGATATTACTATTACTCCACGAGGTCTGAAAATTGATTGTTTTCTGCAAACATGATGATCTTCATTATTAATTTACTATTAATAAATGTGTAAAGTTGCATAAAATGGAAATACTCAATAAATTGGCTAACTACGTTACCTCAGATGGACGAATGGTTGGATTCCACAACTGGTCAAATAAAACATATATAAGACAATACAACATTTACTGTTGTAATTTGAAAACTGTTCTATTGTGCTTCTGATTTGGCAGTAAAATTCACAGATTTAGGGTGCATAAGATGTGAAGGATTCAATGGTCCAGTTAATATTTTCACCCCATAATGGCGGCCGCGCCACCGGAGCGCCATCTAGTGGCTGTTACACAAAAACGATCAGAGTGTCGCCTCTTGGGTTCTATGATCTTTGTTGAGACACAGGTTATCCACATGTTTCCGGGAGGCGCTACTGTAAAAAAGAACGTGGGTACAACTTCCGGTGAGGCAGCGGAAGTAGCATACCAATGGTATTTTGCGTGCTAATTAGCGAAGAGGTTAAGTTTTTTCGGATCATTTTTACTTTGTAAAGTTGCAAATCTTTATGAGAGATGTCGTTACGGCGCTCAGGGACAACATTTCAGTTTAGTACATTTATTAGTTAATAATATCACAATACAATAAACAGTTTTCATGCCCTTAATTGCCCTTTACTTTACTGACCTTCCTCAAAAGTGCTGCTGCATGACTACTAGAGCATCCTGACCCTGCAATACACGAACAACCTGCTGTCTGTTCTTCACCTGTCACTGATGCACCAAAGCCATATGATGTTATATTTTACTCCTAACCTGTCGTGCGTGCCAGAGCCAGTCGCGTTTCCACTGTCATATAGCTATGCGATGGTTATGTTAACCATTGCGATAATAAATACACTCGTTTATGGAAAATACTAGAGACTGCTTGAGGAACGTAGACAATTCTTATATGATTTATAATCGTGTATTTATTTGGTTTAATGTTTTCTGTCTCTTCCCTGTGCCTTTGTTGATTCCTCACAAATGCATATCTTTCACAGATTCACACACACTCGGTTAACTCGTATAACTCATAACTCCTGTTGTCTTCTCATGAGCTCCCTCTGTTGCTCTGGCTCAAAGGATCAGATTTGCGCAAACGTCCTCGGATTGCAATCATTGCATAATTTAGAGGAAAATCAATAGAAATGCACAGAAAAGTGAGGCAAACATAGGGTATGTTATCAATATATTTCTAAATGTGTAAGCCTTTGGATTTAAAAGCCTTAATGGAGTTGTTTTGTGCATTCTTGTAATCGTAAATAAATGAAGCAGGTGCAACTGAATAGGTATGCGTTTTCTTTTTATGTCTATGTAAACACCAGTTAGATTTAGCATGATTGATCTGCACTCCTGGCATAAATTAATAAATTACTGTTACTGTAACATTTTTTTATTGTAAAACATTGTTCAAATATTGATGCTGGAATCTTAATCTTTAAGTAAAAGTCAAACATTCGCAAGTTTGGATCGCTAAATCTTGAATGACTGTCAACTGTTGAATGAATGAGTGTCACGTCCAGCTTGTTTACTTCGAACCGGAAGACACTCCCACTTTTGACGCAAGGCCTCATGGGGCGTAGGAAACTTGTGGATATGCTGTGAAACAATGATGTCATCACCCCACGTGTCGACCCTAGTCGGACGCCGCTAACAGCACAAAACAGCAACAATAATAGCGCACTACATGCTTGTGTTCGTGCTGCAGAAGCTACAAAGCTTTATTTCGCAGCTTTACTAAAGTTTGTATACAGCGCGCAAGGTTTATGCGCTTGCTCCAAATCTTATTCTTTTGTTTTAAGTATTGCTGAATTACAGCGCCACATACTGATCTGGCATTATACTACATAGTTTTGAGTCGTTTCAGTGGTGTCGTGTGGACGCAGATATTTCTTGAGACAAGGAAGAAAAAAGATCGGATAGGTTAAGCTCTGGCTTTGTGTGGATGTAGCTTGAATCACTTCAAAACAGCATTTTATCATTGGAAACTCCAAAAAAGGATCAAAACAAAATCCTTGTTTAAAGTGGAAATTAAGGCAATAGTAAACTAGCATCACGTATTGATGAAAGAAACAAAACTTTGAATCAGTGGAACCAATGCTTCACTAAATGATTCAGTGAATCACTTGAAATGACACACATAGGCGACGCCTGCTGGTCAAAACTGTGTAAACTGTAATCGCTGAATGTCATTAAATATGAATGTCTGTATAATGTGTCCTTTATTCATTTCGAGGGCTTGTTTTTGTTTGTTTTATGGAGAGCTTCAGGCCAATAAGTGCTAATAACTAGTGCTTCTTTTTTATTATACAAACATGTAATTAAAATGTCTAATAAGTTAATAAATGATCTGAGATCAGGTAAAAACCTACAGACACTAGATGATGGAGAGATATTCCCATTTTGGATGCTAATTTTCGTAAACCACCAAAGAAGAAAAACAAACTTTACTACTGTGACATTTTTATGAGTGAAGCAGAAAATTGAATAAGGAAATTCCTCTGAACACATTCAACAGAGTCAATAAATTTACTATTTCTATTCTCAGTATGTATGGAAAGAGCAACTAAAGTAGGGCCTAGTCACAGGACTCTCCATAAATTGTCAAGTCTCTCTGTCAGCTACACAAGCATCTTGTGAACAGGACTTTATTTTGGAGGGGACGATGTGACGTCATAAGACTGCGCCGAGCTCCTGCATCTGCTGTGGTTCTGCTGAAGAAGGTTTGTTTTAAGAATGAAGCTGCATTAATATAGAAACGTTTTTAATAGTTTTTAAATTTTTACAAGCAACGTGAACTGAGTTTATTTACTATTTAATGTGACATTGTGATTCTTTATCTAAGTGTAATGAAGGATATTTGTGTGAGTAAAACTCATATCCACTGATGAGAAACAGTAAACCTGCGTCTCATTTCCCTCTATATAATCATAAATCAGTTTATCATGAACACGAGTCAGTCGCTGTAGAGTAATAATGGAAACTGAACTTTTCAACTCCGAGTCATTGATCAAACACTTTGAAATGATTCAGTGAATCACGACACTGGCTGCTTTAACAGTGGAACATGAACGAGAACAACAAACCAACAACAAACTAATCATGTTTTTCATCAAAGTGTATCATTAAAAAATAATCTATTTCTTTAAATACTAATTGTAATTATAAATGCCTAAAAATTATAATTTAAGTTTATGCGATAGTTATTTTTTTTTGTTTTGTTTGTCTATCCAGGTCATTGAAGACCATAACTCTGTTAATTAAGGGCGTAACGGTACCACACAAACCCAGTTCAGTACATATAGCACGGTTTCAGTACGGTTTCTTTACTGGCAGGTGGGGAGAAAACTCAACATAAAAATTGGCGGCTTCTTTTTTTTTTTTTTTTCCCAGTAGGCCTAGTTTACTGACACAAATTGTGTTTTTTGTCTTTAAATACATTAATTATAACTAAAAATTTTCTTACGGATAATTTATAGGCTACCCTCTGTTTTGAAGTCACATTTGGTACGGTTTTCTGTACAGCAGGTATATGATTTTGTGGTTTTTTTTTTATTAAACATAGTTTACTGACAAATTGAGTTTTTGTCTTTAAATTAATTAAATTATAACTAAAAGTCATTTCTTGGTGAACTAACAAGCTGTGGACACTGAATGGCTTTTCTGAGGTAAATGCTACATGACTATTGTTACTATCTGATTTATTGACGTTCTTTTCTGGCCGTTGAAACACTGATTGAGCGAATTACATGAGATATGGCAGTTTCTGTAAGTTTTTCGTATCTTTTCTACTACCTTCAGCTGTTTTCATGTTAATTCGTGTAACTAGCATTAAAGAGGAGAATGCTCGTGCTGCCGGGGTTTTAACAGTGATCTGTCACATCACAAAGAGCGTCAAAACGGCATTTTCCTGTTTTAATTTCATGATTTTGTAGACAGAATTTGAAGGGATTGGCACTTTGTTTCTTGTCGAAGTAACAAATGCAGCGCTTATTGCGATTAATAGGAGAACTTTATGTTGCAATGTAATGCTTCGAGCACTATAACGAAAGCCCTTGTACCAAAACTGTTCAGTATGAATATGGTACGTTACACCTCACTGTATTATTCTCTTCTTAAAAGATGGATGGTTATTAAGAGAGACTGAAGACTTGAAGTTTGGAAAACATTCAGAGTGAAACATGAAGATATGAGGACAAACAGGTTGGTTTTACTCTCACAGCTGAACTTTTGATCATTATTAAAATGTCCAGCTCTACAAAATAGAGAATATACAGAATAATCTTACAGAGAATATTACAGAAGTAGCCAAAATGAAATAATTATTTTCTGCAACATTAAACCCATATCTCTATGGATAAGAACATGAAAGTATTTTTTTCTTTTCCTGCTCAAAAATGCTGTATCAACATTTAAACATACCTGAACATAAATAGCAGGACTGAACATTAAATCAAGCATAATAATCAATTTAAAATATTTTACATCATATCATTTCATGTGTGTGTATATGGAGGAAAGTCAGCGTAGAAGTGTGTAAAAACATTTTGAAGTAGAACTAGTGAATGATATATTTGATGAAACCAGTAAAAAATATTTACCTTGTCATTTGTGGTACAGATGCGGATAGAATTATAATATTTAAGGCTAGAGGTGAAATTGGTATGAATGTCATTTGTCATTTACATGTTTGTTAATATCTGTAAATGATTAAAAAGTACTGATACAAACTAAAAATAAGTTCAGAAAATTTTGTGTTAAACTAAGTAAATTAGCATGGATTTTATGAGTCAATAAACATTAAAGGCTAGTTCACCCAAAAATTAAAATTTACTCGTCCTGATTCGCCCCAACTTTTGAGTTTTTCTTTTGCTGAACACAAAAGAAGATACACTATATGACCAAATTTTTTGGATGCCTGCTTTACTGCACATGAACCTTTAATGACATCCCATTCTTAATCCGTAGGGTTATATGGATTTGGTCACCCTTTGCAGCTATAAACAGCTCAACTCTTCTGGGAAGGCTTCCACAAGGTTTAGGAGTGTGTGTATGGGATTATTCTTCAGAAGCCACATTTGTGAGTTCAGCGCGTGATGTTGGCGAGAAGGCCTGGCTCACAGTCTCTACTTCATCCCACAAAGGTGTTCAATCGGTTGAGGTCAGGACTCTGTGCAGGCCAGTCAATTCCTCCACACCAAACTCACTCATCCATGTCTTTATGGACCTTTCTTTCTGCACTGGTGCGCAGTCATGTTGGAACAGGAAGGGGGCCATCCACAAACTGTTCCCACAAAGTTGGGAGTGTGAAAATTGTCAGAAATATCTGGTATGCTGCGCATTAAGAGTTCCTTCCACTGGAATTAAGGGTTCAAGCCCAACCCCTGAAAAACAACCCCACACTATAATCCCCCTCCACCAAACTTTACACTTGGCACAATGCAGTCAGGCAAGTACCGTTCTCCTGGCAACCGCCAAACCCAGACTTGTCCATCTGATTGCCAGACAGAGAAGCGTGATTGGTCACTCCAGAGAACACGTCTCCACTGCTCTAGAGTCCAGTGGCGGCGTGCTTTGCTCCACTGCATCCCACGCTTTGCATTGCACTTGTGTAAGGCTTGGGATGCAGCTGCTCGGCCATGGAAACTCATTCCATGAAGCTCTCCTACACACTGTTCTTGAGCTAATCTGAAGCCCACATGAAGTTTGGAGGTCTGAAGCTATTGACTCTGCAGAAAGTTGGTGACTTCTGTGCACTGTGAGCCTCAGCATACGCTCACCCTGCTCTGTGATTTTACGTGGCCTACCACTTCATGGCTGAGTTGCTGTTGTTCCCAATTGCTTCCACTTTATGATACCACTGATAGTTGACAGTATTTAGTAGTGAAGAAATTTCATGAATGGACTTATGCACAGGTGCCAACCTATCACGGTACCACGCTTGAATTCACTGAGCTCCTGAGAGCGACCCATTCTTTCACAAATGTTTGTAGAAGCAGTCTGCATGCCTAGGTGCCTGATTTTATACACCTGTGGCCATGGAAGTGATTGGAACACCTGAATTCAATGATTTGGAGGGGTGTCCCAATACTTTTGCCAATATAGTGTACTTTGAAGAATCTTGACCAAACAGTTGATGGCCCCCATTGACTTCCTCAATAGGACGAAAATACTATGGATGTCAATTGCAACTGTCAGATATCTCGTTACCAAAATTCTTCAAATTTTGTTTAACAGAAGAAAGAAACTTTTATAGGTTTGGAAAAAACATAATGATGAGTAGATGACAGAATTTTTATTTAATAAGCCAAAAGTCAAAATTTTGATTTGTAAGCATAAAAATAAAATCGGACATAGGTAGTTTTCTGGACATGTGCTCAAAAATGTAAATGTCTGGAACTCATTAGATATTTTTACCAAGCTTGACTAAAAAAAAAAAAAAAAAAAAAAAAAAAAAGCGGTGGGAAGTTTTCACTCGTGGTGCCATAACTGAACAAAACTTGAAATTTCTCTTATTACGTACCGTTGTACCTTAAAAAAAGGTTATTTAAAAGAACACTTTTTTTTCATTTTCCAACTCCCCTAGATTTAGATTTTATGAAGAGGGTCAAGCAGAACCTCTGCAATCACTGCTTTTTAAAGGACGTTTATGAATGGTATTTCATTTAGTATTTGTGTCACAGTGTTTAGATGCTGACACTGCTGTTTGTTAGCTTTCAATATACAGTTTTATCCTGATTAAAGCTTTACAGTAGCCGAATACATGACTGAATAGCAGCATTTTTGTAAAGGTAGCTTTAATTTATAGCATGAACAACTGTTTGTCTGTGAACAGACATTTTTGGTGTTTTTTGGCATTTGTTGGAGAAGTACGCACTAGAATACAGCTAACTGGCTAGCGAAGCAAAAACGCGTTGGTCCTTGTTTACTTCCTTGATGCAACAAGCCTCTTCCAAAAAGCAACAGAACTATACGTTTAAAAGACATGTACAAACAATAAAACTGTAACGATCTTTAGCGATATTACAAGTATTTAATCAGTTAGCTCAAATCATGGGCGAAATATATATAATAAATCATAAAGCCTTATGATTAATTATGATATATATAT
This sequence comes from Culter alburnus, assembly GCA_028476615.1. Lineage (NCBI taxonomy): Eukaryota > Metazoa > Chordata > Actinopteri > Cypriniformes > Xenocyprididae > Culter > Culter alburnus. The sequence goes on from JAOTNS010003817.1 coordinate 88,645, forward strand.
ATGTCGACCCAAGAGGGAATAATGCACATATATTGTGAATTAATTACAATGGATTATAATCAATTACATATATGATTAGTTTTAGTTTAATAGTTGTTTTTAAAAAAAACAATCCTAGTTTGTCCAGCAAACCATCAGTTTTCTCATAGACTATTATAAAACGAAATTTTATTCTCTGGCCACGAGAATAAATTCCTATTATAGCATCAAAGCGTAAAGCAGTATTGCAGAAACAAAACGTAGAAGTGACTTGGTTTTCTGAATGAGTAGCAGAACAATCAAACATGAATATAATGTATTTAATATGAAAGTCACAAGGGAGATGTTCAGGAATCTATCAAAATAGCCATAAAACGTGTCCAGTGAGCTGTTAGTATCCGCCAGGCCGGAGCCAATGTGAGATTTACAAACAAAAGTTCAATGAGTTAAGGCTTAAACACAGTTTTTGGTTGGCCTGCTAATTTTTGATCCTGTGCAGACCTTACAAAACGTACTTACAGTTTGGGGCCCATAAACAGCTTCTGCTTTTAAAGTGGGAACTGCTTCATCTTTCAGTAAAAGCCTTTGTGTAAATCCAGCATTGAACTCGTGTAGATTCTGGAAGCTGTCTTCAGCGCCGCATCCAGTGTAGAAAATATCACTGATTATAACGGGTTATATATCTTTTAACGTGCCGCTCACGTCTGGTGCACACAACTCTTCCGCTTCCATTATGCTGCGCCGCATGGCCTCGCCCACTTTGTTGCGTGTTCCCGGGGGCATGTTTTGCAGGGTTTATGATGTCACCAACCCGGGAAGAAGCTTGTTGTAGTCCAAACCAGTCTTTTTTGTAGGCATTAAACTGCTATGACTTTAAAAGACAATATCTACGTTTGCATTGAACTCTCAGCGCTATAACTTTGCAGATACTGTTTATGCTCAAGCAGCAACATTACACACTAACTAAAGTTTAAAAAAGTGAAATCACAATGAACCACCCCTTTAATATACTAAAAAGTCTTCTTTAGTATTTCTTAACATAATCTTAAGAACATCTAAATGTACTCAACTGTGCTATTTTGAGACGCCATGAAATATGAACTGAGATGTGCTTTTAGTATACTATCTCTGTATTTAGAAAATGTACTTATAGTACATTTGAACCCATAGTTTACTACAAGTGGTAACTAAATATATTTTTAAATACAGAGATAGTATGTTAAAAGCACATTTTAGTTCACCGTGGTAAAGAGCATGTTGTTGGTTTTTATGCATTAAATGTCTAAATTGTTTTGTCTATTTTTGTCCTAGACCTAATGACACTGAAAGAGGCGAGTCATGAACTTAATGAAAGGGAAGAAGAGAAAGAACATTATGATAAACATCAGGATTTCATGACTGGAGAAAGATCGACACAGGCTAAAAAGTCTTCCTTACAAAAAAGAGCTCAAAAGACAGGAAGTAAAAGTTATTTCACCTGCTTACAGTGTGGAAAGAGTTTTAAACAACATAGAAACCTTCAAGTCCACTTGAGAGTTCACACTGGAGAAAAACCTTACACCTGCCAACAGTGTGGAAAGAGTTTAACATGTGAAGAAACCCTTAAAGTCCACATGAGAATTCATACTGGAGAGAAACCTTTCACCTGCCAACAATGTGGACAGAGTTTTACTGTAAATGGAAACCTTAAAGTCCACATGAGAATTCACACTGGAGAGAAACCTTTCACCTGCCAACAGTGTGGAAAGAGTTTCAGACATAAAGTAAGCCTTGAAGTCCACATGAGAATTCACAATCAAGAGAAGGCTTACACCTGCCAACAGTATGGAAAGAGTTTCAAACATAAATAAGCCTTGAAGTCCACATGAGAATTCACACTGGAGAAAAGCCGTACACCTGCAAACAATGTGGACAGAGTTTCAGTCAAAAAGGAAGCCTTATAGTCCACATGAGAGTTCACACTGGAGAAAAGCCGTACACCTGCAAACAATGTGGACAGAGTTTCAGTCAAAAAGGAACCTTACAGCCCACTGAGAATTCACACACTGGAGAGAAGCCTTACACCTGCCAACAGTGTGGAAAGAGTTTCAGTGGAAAAAAGCTTGACCTCCACATGAGAATTCACACTGGAGAGAAACCTTACACCTGTAAACAATGTGGACAGAGTTTCAGTCGAAAAGGAAGCCTTAATGTCCACATGAGAATTCACACTGGAGAAAAGCCTTACACCTGCACTCTGTGCGGGAATAGCTTCACACAGGAAAAAAGCCTCAGGCAATACATAAATATTCACACTGGAGAGAAGACATTTACATGTGATCAGTGTGGAAAGAGTTTCAGATTTAAAGGTGACCTTAAGTGCCACATGAAAATTCACTCGAAAGAGAACTCTTTTAGAAGTCGTCACTGTGGAAAAAAACAGAGGTGTAAAGAGTACCTGAAAACAATACTTGAGTAAAAGTACAGATACCTTACAAATTACTCCATTACAAGTTACAAGTCACCAATCTAATACAACTTGGGTAAAGGTCTTAACTGTACTTAAAGCTGGTGTCTAACTTTATTGTGTTCAAAATGTACAAAAATTATATAATGAGAATGTACAACATGAATCCATTTTCCAAACTGTGTTTTTGTCTAATACTGAATCATTATGGTATACTTATATAAGTGTTTATATTCAGACTATTTTAGACCAGTCTGGTAGAAACCACTAGTAACTGCGTGAACCGCCATAGATATAAACGGAAAGAAGTAGCTCCGGCTACAATGTTCCTCCACAGGATGCATGCTGTTTTGTTTATTAACTGCTAGAATGCCAAAGGTGAAGGATTGCAGCTTTAAAAGATTAGTTTAATTTCAAATGAAAATTAGCCCAAGCTTTACTCGCCCTCAAGTCATTAGTATATGACTAAATTATTTCTGATTAACATAATTGAAGAAATATTAATAAATATCCTGTTGCATCTGAGCTTTATAATGGCAGTGAACAGGACCCAAGAGTATGAGTTGAAGAAGTGTTAGATCCGTAATTTGAATAGGGAAGGTGTAGGACATACAGCACAAGCTTTTTGAAGAATAAGGAAGGCGGAAGCACTTGCAAGGTGATCATTTGTGTTTATAAAGCATATACATTTAAATTTTTTTAGAAAATGACCAATCATTTCACTAGATAAGACCCTTATTCCTCATCTGATATCGTTTAAACCCCTTTGAAGCTGCACTGAAACTAATTTTTCAACCATTATAATCCTATCCAGAATAATCCTGGAATCAAAATGCATAATTTCTTTTCGACTGAAGAAAGAAAGACATAAACATATTGGATGACATCAGGAAATTTTTATTTGAAAGTGAACTAATCCTTTAATATGTGTTTTCTCTTGGGCATACCTGTGGGTGTATGGTCTGTATATCATTTAGTGTGTGTAGTCACTTGTAGAACATGATAATTATGCATGAATTAGACACATGCAGAATATCACTTTCATATGTGAAAACCACTTACTTTCTTTCTCCCTGAAACATTTTTGGCACAAATTCCACGTTTTTGTTTTAAAAAAAATGTTTTTTTTTTTTGTTTTGTTTTTAAATTATTATTATTATTATTATAGGAAAGTTTTGAATTTGAACAATTCATGCTGTGCTAATTCATAATATGGCGACTTTCAATCTGTGCAAAAAGCTGTGTACCCATGCACTTTTTTTTTTTAACAGTGGCCCGTTACTTTACTTTTTAGAAAGAAATATGGCAAGGGTCCAAAATTCTTCATTTTTAACTATATTAATATATACCCATTGATAACATTTACATCAATAAGACACATACCTAAAGACTGAAACAAAAGTGAGGCCAGGTGCATTCTCTCTTGTATTGCAGGGCACTGGAAGGAGGAAATGCAGCCACCAACAGTGGCAAACTTAAAGGAAACCAGAAGTTGTTTTTTTTATCTTTAATGAAAGCAAGATAGAGAATAGATATTTGTCAGAATCTGACAAGTACTGGTTTATGTATGATAATAGGTTAAAATTAAATTCAAAAACTTAATTTTTGTTAAATTAAAATCATAAGCCTCCAGTGATCTACACTTGGAAAGAGAACCTAACTTACTGCAAGTGTGTGGACACCACGACACTGAATCGGTTTGCAAATTGCGTTTTGTGGTTTTGAGGTCCCACTTTCTTTTCACTTCCCTTGAATCTGCAAATGCACTGTAATCAATAAAATCACAATTGCCACAAGCAACACCAAGAGTTGATTAAAATAAATAAATATATATGTATATATAATATTTGTATATATATATACTCTCACACTGGAGAGAAGCCATTTACATGTGGTCAGTGTGGAATGAGTTTCAGATTTAAAGGTAAAATAAATACATATGACTGCGCAACATTTGGATTGTATATTGTATATAGTGAGAGTTGTGAGGCAGTTGGTTAAAAATCGGTTAGTTGGAAAATGGAAAATGTTAGCTGGCAACCTTTAGCCCATTAGACGACTGATTATCACTATAGTAAACAAAACAATGAATAATCACCAGTGTTAAGCAAATACTTTGCACTGCCACTCTCTTTCCAAGTGAGTTAAAGTAGGTGATGCACCTTCTGTCAACATTTCAATACTGGAACAGAAATATCTGAAGTTATAATAACCATAAGACATTTATTGCAATACTATTCACTCTGCCTTCTGTCCAAACACACATTTTCTTGAAGAAATTGCAGCACTAAGCTGACAGAACAATAGACAAGGTCCAACTGATGTTGTCTACACCAGGTAGAAAACAACTTCCATTTATAGGCATACACCTTCCTTGTGGAGGGAGCTCTGGAGTGGAGTATGGTCTCCACAACCTCGGTTGAGTGACCGGATTCTATGAGCCAAGCCCCCTCAGAGGCCAGGCCCACAGTTTCCACAACTCTCTGGGTGGGGGTGAAGTATCGTGCTGCCTGCTTGAGACAGGAGGTCCTGTCTGACGGGGATCTCCAGAGGAGAGCCGTCGAGAAGAGACACAAGGTCCGCAAACCAGACTCGGGTTGGCCAGAACGAGGCAACCAATATGAGATGGATCCTGTCCCGTCAAACCCTCTCCAGAACTCCTAGGAGCAGAGCAATCGGGGGAAATGCGTACAGACGTAGCCTTGGCCACGTCTGCACCATGATGTCCAGACCCAGAGGGGCTGGATGAGTGAGAGAGAACCACATAGGGCAATGAGTCGTTTCTTTCGAAGCAAATAGGTCGACTTCTGCTCAACCAAAGTTTTTCCATATGAGCTCCACCACCTCAGGGTGGAGTCTGCATTCCCCGGCCTCAGCCCCTGCCCCCACATTTTGATGCCCCGGGATGTTATCCACTCGTTCAAAGACTCGTAGGTTGGCTGGTTGCTTCTGGCTCGACAAAGGTGAGTGAGGTCCGAAGCCCAAATGCTCACTGCAGGTGGAACACTGCAAAAGCCCTTTAAACGATCAGCCATCTGCAGATGACATCAGAACGTCATGACATCACCAGGATGATTGCTGGTTTTCCCGTCCAATAAGATCTACCTAAATAACTCGATAGATAGATAGATAACAAAAGAGATGGAGGAAAAACAAAAAATACAAAACATGCGTGGAACGTAACAGTATGCGTTCACTTTGAGAACTTCATCTTTGTTTCCAAATGCAATGACCTCAGTTTTGTCTTGTTTAACTAAAAGAGGTTTGGGCACATCCAATTTTTAATTTCATCAATGCATTGGCACAGGGAGTCAATGGGGCTGTAGTCGTTAGGTGATAGGGCTAGATAAATCTGGGTGTCATCTGCATAGCTGTGATATGCTATTTGGTTCTTCCTCATTATTTGGCTTAGTGGCAGCATATATAGGTTGAACAGGAGGGGTGCAAGTTTTGAACCTTCAGGGACTCCGCATATCATGGATGTCCACTCAGTCATCGATACTCACAATAACATCTCCCTTCTAAGTATGACCGGAACCATTGAAGGACAATCCCAGGAAGAGACAATCCCAGGAAGATTTGAGATTGGTCTGTACAGTAGTTGCTCAATATGGTGTTATTCAGATTGCTCTTTTTCAGGAGGGGCTTGACAACTGCAGTTTTCAAGGATTTGGAAAAGTCCCAGAGAGAAGTGAGGCATTTACCACTTCTAGGATCTACTTCTAAACAGTTAGAAACACTTTTGAAAAAAGATGTGGGAAGAGTGTCATGGGCACAGGTTGATGTTTTAAGGTGCTGTACAGTTTCTTCCAAAATTTCACCATCAATTGCTGTGAAATCAGACATAATTGCTACTTTTTGAAGTTGTAATCTGATCTGTTTTACCCCAGTGTAACTCAAGGATGTGCTGATTGCCTTTCTGATATTATTGATTTTCTCAGAGAAGGAAGTAAACTCACAGCATTTGCTGTCTGAGAGCATTTCACTGGGAATCTGATTTTGGGGGTTTGTTAGTCTCTCTACAGTAGCAAAAAAGAGTGTTTAGGTTTCTGTTTATAATATTTGAGAAGAAGGTCTGTGTAGCTTTGCAGGTTCAACATTGAAAGCATGAAGGATATCTTTATAGATAATATAGTGGATTTCAAGTTTTGTCTTTTGCCACATACGCTCAGCTTTTCTGCATTGACTTTTCATATTTTATACTGCTGTTGAGTTTCTCCAAGATGCTCTTTGTCTGCCAGTCTTTTTCCTGACTTTCACAGGAGCAATGTTATCAATAACATTCTGTACTTTTGAGTTAAAAGAATCAATGAGAAAATCAACAGAGTCTGCAGATATGCTTGGTGTTAAAGATATAGCCTTCATAAACAGTGCACTAGTATTCTCATTTAAGCATCGCTTTTTGACTGAGATAAATCTAGCTTCAACAGTAGAAGAGATCAATATATCAAAGAAAATACAGAAATTATTATCAGCATGACATCCTTAATGACAATGGATGAAATGTTTAGACCTTTACTGATAATTATATCTAGAGTGTGTCCATGATTGTGTGGGTCCATGTACATGCTGAGTCAGATCAAAAGTATTCAAAACAGTTATGATTTCTTTTGCCATATTGAATTCTGCATTATATATGTGGATGTTAAAGTCCCCAGTAATAGCTAAACAGTCAAACTCTGTTGAGGACTTTACAGAACTGTTATTAGCAATCTCCTCAAAGGCTGGAGAGTATTTTGGAGGCCTGTAAATAACTATAAGTAGAATGCGAGGAGCACCTTTTAACACAATACCCAAGTAATTGAATGACAAGTAATCACCAAATGACACTTGCTTGCATTGAAAGACATTTTTAAATAGAGCAGCTACACCTCCACCTCTCCTAACAGCTCTGCAGACACTCATAAAAGTAAAGTTAGGAGGGGCTGTTTCATTCAGGATTTTTGAACTGCAACTGTCTTCAAGCCATGTTTCATTTAGAAGCATAAATTCTAGGTTGTTTGTGGTTATTAATTCATTGACTAGAAGTGATTTATTTTTAAGTGAGTGGATGTTTAAAAGCGCTAACTTAACAGTTTTACTTTCTGTCTCTATAGTAATCTTTGTTTGGCATGTAATAGGCAGCAGATTAAATGGGTTTGCCAGACGGTTTGAGAAGGCCTTAGGCTTTCTATAACGTAATAAAACAGAAATAGAGAAAGAAACAGACACACTGGGTTACCGCTTGTTCTATAAACATTTGACAGTCACTGTTATCATAGTGGGGACCTGACGCACATCACTGAGAGCTGTTATTAGTTGTTTTTGGTTCACCTAAAAAAGATGGAGGAGTATGTGGGCCGTGGCGTTTGTGGCGGAGGCCAAAGAGCTCTCACAGGAAGAGGGGGAGGCTGAGCTGGGCCCACAGGCTTTGGTGGTTGCAGGGCTCGTAGATTTTTTGTTGATTTCTGGGGGTTCGTAGCAAAAGAGTGGGAGTTTGGTTCCAGCATACACCAGTTCTTCCATAAACACAGAAGAGGGGATACTGGAGAGAGGGATAAGGTGTCCGGTGAGAGAGGCTGTTGCTCTGGTGTTACCAGAGGCTGTAATATGTTGTCCTTGCTTCCCTGGCTGTTTTCCCGAAAGTTATCCTTGGGTGCTGAATCTTGGAGCAGTTCTAACACGTCACTGTCTATCGGTGAGCTCTGTGGGGCAGGGCTCAGTTGGGATTGTGTCTGTGAGCAGTGGTTGTTGTGGCTGCATGGTGTTATCATTGTCCTATCATTGTCCTATCATTGTCCTTGTGGAATGTGTCAACCGCTTGTCCATTCAGATGCTGAAATGAAGTCCTGTGGTCAGTTGTACTCTGTGCAGGTGTGTTTGTGCCATTCATATTGAGTGGATTTGCACACACTGCTGAAGGATGCTGGAGGGAGTAAATATTGTCCTTTAGCACTCTTGAGACCAGTTTGTTTCAGTGTAGGCCATCAAGTGTGAACATTTGTCTCTGACTCCAGAAAAGATTGAAGTTGTAGATGAAATTTAGTCCCTTTATGTTGCAGGTTTTTTGCAGTCATGTGTTAAACCCAAGCAACCATGAAAATTTATTCGTTACTCTTGCTGGGAGTGGTTCACTGATGAAAGATTGAACTTTAAGTCTTCTAAGCATTTCAAAAAATTTATTAAAATCCCATTTAAGGAGTTCTGACTGCTGTTTCCGAATATCATTCTTCCCCACATGAATGATTAGTCGATTTGCAGTCTTATATTTCATCAGAATGTTCTTAAGTTCCCTGTTTACATCAGAAAATGTTGCTTCTGATTAGAGATGACTCCACTATCAGAGTCCTGGGCTCAGCTGCTCTATGAGCTGAGTGCCGCGGTCTGCTCGATCTTGAGCTGAAGTTAGCATCGGTGTTAGCTGCTGACTGATTTGATCTGTGTTTGATCATGTTTGGGGGATTCCTCACCCACATTCATCATGTCTGGAGATTCCTCACCCACATACATTAACACTTCAAATCTGTTCTCCAGATGTATTGGCGGTGGTAGGGAACCAGTGTTTGGGATGCTACTGCAGCAATATGTGATACTCTTGACAATCTGCTGTCTTTGGGTCTCGATCTCTGTTTGGGCCATCGATTAGTATGTTGATCAGTTACGGCACTCAGTATGGCCTGTTTATGAGCATTAGATTCATGGGACTCACCGGCTGTGTGCTGAGGACATCCATGACGCAGCTCTGTTGTGTGTTCCTTCTGGTTTGGTAGATTCGCAAGTAACTTTGTTTCGAGAACTGCAATCCTTTGTAGAAGTCTGTAGCAGTTTGTGCAGCAGGTAAATTCTTCAACCAGAATAACCTTCTTTTGGATGTAGGCAGCTGTGTTTTCCCTTCTCCGTAATGTAAGCTGATGGCTGCTGTAAGTGGGAGGCTGGTTGGATAAAAATTCCCCTTTTTTGTAGCAATCTTACAGTTAAAAACTTTGTTGGTGCCAAGATTTGTCGTTTGAGCACTGTGCTGGTTTGCTGTAGTTAAAGTTAGGAGATAAAATATGAAAACAATAGAGCAAAGTGCGGAGCTGTAAGCAAGAACGTCCAAACAGTAGCAAAGCAGGAAGCAGTAGCTCTCAGGAAGAGGAGCTTCCCCCTGGGCCCACAGGAGGATCCGATGGGCCAAATTGCACAGGTGGTGAGACCTCAGCCCCCCCTGATGGTTAATGTAGGAGAACACCGACATGTTGTCTGTGCGGACCAACACATGATGTTCCAATTTATGTGCCAGGAAAGTAGATGGCTTCCCAGAGACCCTGAGCCGAGCGACTACTCATGATCGCCCCCCAACCTGTGAGGGATCCATTCGTCGTTAGCATTACACAATGACAAGGAGCTCTCAACACAGGCCCTTGGGACAGGAACCAAGACTTCTTCCACATGACTAAGGCACGAAGGCATTGCCGTGTGATCTTGATCATGTGAAATGGATTTCCCCTCGGAGAAATCCCCTTGGTCCTGAGCCACCCCTGTAAGGGTTTCATGTGCAGCAAGCCAAAAGGTATCACGTTGGATGCAGCTGCCATCAGACCCAACAGTCTCTGAAACTGTTTTACAGGGAGTGACTGGCTAAGTTTCACCCCATTCACGGCTGAGAGAATGAAATAATATAGATGTGCCTGCATTGTAGTTGAATCCCAGACTACCCCCTAGATAGCTGGTAGTTTGAGCTGGAAGCTGGATTTGTTTGAGGCATATATAATAGACTTTTTTGGAGAGGTTATTCCCAACTCCCCTGTATCTCCAGTGCCCCCTGTATCTCCAGAGGCGCCTGTATCTCCAGTGTCCCTTGTGTTTCCTGAGTTCCCGCTCAGCCTGCCTCTCCCGTCTCCTCGTCCAACCAGTTCCTCAGCCCCACCATCGCTGCTGTCACTAGTTTGAGCTGGAAGAAGTACACTCTTCTTGGCATTGAGTCTCAGCCCTAATCTTCTTATGTGAGACAGAGCAAAATCTCGATGTTGAACTGCCATGCACTTGGATTGAGCTAAAATCAACCAATCATCAATATACTTCAATACGCGAATGCCCTGGAGTCTAAGAGGATCCAGAGCTGCATCTACTCATTTTGTGTAAAAGTGTGGGGTGAAAGTGCTAGGCCAAAAGGAAGAACCCGGTATTGATAAGCTTCAAGCAAATCTGAAGAACTTCCTGTGCTGAGGATGGATGGATACATGAAAGTAAGCGTCTTTCAGATGTACTGTCACAAACCAGTCCTCGGACCTGATCTGTGGGATGATCTGTTTGAGTGTAACATCATCTTGAACTTGAGCTTCTGAACAGAGTGATTTAATGTGCATAAATCTAGAATGGGACGCAACCCTCCATCCTTCTTTGGAACAATGAAGTAACGGCTGTAAAACCCTGACAGCTTGTGTTGTGGCAAATTCGATGTTTCTTCAGTTCTGGGCCTGTATATAAAACTTCTCAGAAATGCTCTTAAGAATAGTCTTAAGTTTTGACTTAAGTGTCAAAAAATTCTTAGTTTTCTAAGAATAGGAGACTTTTATAAAGAAGCTAAAAGCAACATTTAGTAAAGTGTAAGACTGATTCTTAATTGCTGATTGAGGTGACACTTAAGTGTTGTGAACTAAGGACTACAATGATGTCAACGCAAAATGGCTGCCCTCAGCCACTGAATCAGCCAATAGTAAGTCTGCAAGGGTGAAGTCACAGCAGCATGACACAGTTCATTCATGATTTAATAAGACATTACAGTTATTTTAATATTTTTGCATTGTGTGCAAAAATATATTACAGGTACTTTTAAAGTGTCAAAACATTAATTAAATGGACAAATGTGATGCTATTTAAGTAATTAAGCTGATGAATCACATCATTCTAAATTGCTCTCACAGCTGTATATAAAGGGAAGACCAAAGTTGCAAACTGTTAAAAATGGATTCAAAAAGAAAACCAAACTGGTCCAAGGAAGAAAATGTTCTTGTGCAGTCAGTCCTTAAATGGAAGGAGGTAATAAGAGGGAAATTCAATCCAACCTTAACAAGTAAGGACAAAAAAATGCATGGGAAGAGATTGGAATGAGTATAAATGCAGCATTTTCTCGCACGAGACGATCAGCAGAGGATTGTGAGAAAAGGATTATGTGGCAATATTTTGCCAACAGCACGCAAGGAAATTGCAGCATACAAAGAGAGTATGCGAGCCACTGGTACAATTAATACTTTTATATAGGGATGCACCGAATATTAGGGCACCGAAAAGACTTTTATCACCGAAACAATACGGCCGAAATGTTGTGATGACGCAAACAGAAACCGCGAGATCAGCTCCTCTGATGCATCTGTAGCGGACGTTATTCCTTTAAGAGCAGCACTAAAGCGTCTCCTAAGCAAAGTGGTTGAGACGGACCACGGAGTGAAAACAATGAAAAGTACACTCTTAGAGTCTGTCAGCACACGTTTCACTGAGATCTATTCGGATCCTCTGCACTTCATCGCGACTGTACTTGATCCGCGCGTTATAAAGACCATTACTTTGATGCGGAAATAAAATTTTAAGTTCATTAAGTTCATCAGTGTTCAGTCGTCAAGTGGCCGTTAAGATGCTTTTCAGGTGTCTCACTCAAAGCAGTGCATAACTAAGGAGAACCCCTTCACCTATTGAAGTCTGCCCAGACAACCACACCATTGGAGGTGACAGGATTGGTCAAGGAGGGTCAGATCATCATCACAGGGAAGGTGCCACAGAAGCAGATGTTTCTCCATGAAGGAATGACATGTTAACTGAACAAGTTGAGAAGGCCCAGACTGACTCTATGAACTGCACTCACATGCTGTGTTCAACCACAGGTAGAAGACCTGGACCCACCTGCTGAACTCAAGCTACATATACCCAGTGAGACTGGGTATCCTGCAGGTGAACACAGAGAACTCTGAAGGTTTCTACAGCTGATGAGTCAATCACACCTCAGCATTTGCCTTAATCTACATTTCACTTCCTTCACCCTCTTCCCCCATCTCTTCTCTCTACATGCAGAGATGACCTAAAGTTCACCCAAAATCTATCTGGTTTAATGTGAACAATCATGAAAGAATGCTATACAATGTTTGGTATCGTTTGAAATGTCTCAGTGCAACTGGTACAATGGTCTCGTCTACATGAAAGTAAACCAAAGGTATTAAAGGTTTTAAGAGTTTAGGGATACTTTGGTTGCAACCATGGGTGTGTCCCTTTCCCAGGGTCTTTCATCTAAATTACCTCCTGTTCCACAGCAAGGTGCGAACCCCTGAGGTCTGTGACCCTAGTCAATGCAAATTCTGATTGTAAGTTCATGCCTCTCACATTGGGGGATGTTTTGTCTTGGTCTGAGTATTTAAAGAAATGTTGCAAAAGGCTCGGCGCGACTCTGTATTCAGGAAGCCCACATTGCTGAGTGTCCAGGACACTCAGCAATGTGTATTTTTCATGTCAGGTATGCATCTTACTCTATTTCTGAGCATTTTATGTTTTGTATTGATCATCTTTGAATTGGTTATGTAATTGGCATGATACATTTACCTGACTAATAAATTGTCACATTTGATTTTATTCTGACTTACTCTGAAATTATTGACTTCAGTAGATTACGATGTATCCATTGTTACCGCAAATCTGCGTCAGGTTAGTAACGGACTAAAGTCCAGTTGAGTGGAGCATCGGGCACACCAACTTTGATTTTAGAGCTCCGACTAACGCTTGGCATTAGTTCAAGTGTACTTAGACTGTAAAGGCTAAAATGGAATTTCTGTTTAGGACAACAAAATGTTGATTGACCAACCTAAATAGGGTGAGCCTTACCTCTGTTTATTGTAACGTTACTCTAGCTAAGTGTACATGGGAAACCATGGCATAACCAAACCAAAGCTACTATAAGAGAAGTAATATTGGTCGGCTTATCTGTAGTAGTGGTTATGACCTCTGACTAGAGTTAGTGTTACTTTAATTCAAGTGTATACAGATCTATGGGGGACTAAACCAAATACTTTCAGAGAAAGCAAGCATGAGAGCGGCACTCTATCAGTATAGTCAATTACCTCTGTCTAGTGACCAAGACTGACGAGTTTGTGATCGATGGCCCGCATATTAATGAATGGCCAGTGCGAGGACCCTGTGCGACACTGAGAACCGAATGAACGAGTACAGTAAGAGTAAAGAGTTAAATAGAATATTCAAATGTAAAGCCAAATTATTATACAAATGACCAATAATCAATTGACATTCTAAACTAAATTCGAGGTCATAATAACATGGAGTCAGATAAAAGATTATTTGGAATTAAACTAATTTGCCACGCTGAAAAGACGGAACACGCAAGAAACCTTCCCCGTCCTGTGGGAAACCGCCATTGGGCCGATTGGGCGGGCCTTACACCCTCCTGGAGCCTGAGATGAATTTATCACAGATCCTTTTAGATGGCAACCCTCCCCTGTGCCATACTCCCAAACCAAAGAGGTTCCACACAGAGGAGATGATTGACATCCAGTTGCTGCACTCCGAAAAATTCAGGAGGAGTTGCTTCAGGTGGAGCAAAATTATAATAATTCCATAAATATTTTTGTGACAGAATGGTAATTGTATTGTATTGTAATATTTTTACTTGCAAATAAAATGTATTTATTAACCAAATGTGTCATTGTTCTAATTAACAAATGCAGTTAAGTTTTTAAAGTAACAGTATTAACAGTATTATTTTCTCAGGTGAATCGTCTGGCTATTAGATTATTGCGTGCTTGCAATCCGGAGTTGCTAGGGTTTGCTACATCCCTCAGAGGCTCATCGGGCTCGTCAGGTGCCTCTGGAATGTTGGGAAGTGGCACACGATGCATTTGGCATATATTATGCAGCACACACACTGCTGCAATAATTTGGCATGCCCTCTCAGGTGTGTACAAGAGCACTCCCCCAGAGTGATCAATACATCGGAATCTAGATTTCAAAACTCCAATGCATCTCTCCACCACTCCCCTCGTTTTCCTTTGTGCCCTGTTGTATCGCTCTTGTGCTTCTGATGCAGGATGAAGGATTGGAGTCATCAGCCAGGGTCTTAAGGGGTAGCCACTGTCCCCTGTAAAGCAGATATTTTCTGCTAACTGGTCACAGACATAATGTAATACCTAAAATAAACTGGTTGAAATTTATGAATCTATTATTTTTATTATTATTGTGTTCTCATTTAAAAGACACTTGGAAGTTTACTAAAAGCATAGAAAACATGAGACCGAAAATGCGAGTGTAGTCAAATGTAAAATTAATTTGTTTCAAATTTGAGGTTGATATGCCAAAAATGTTATTTACCTAATAGCCAACCATCAGGTATTTGGCCTTCACTGAATTGTTGACAAAGTGCTGAGGTGGTCAGAATGAAAGAATCATGGGTACTCCCAGGCCATTTTGCTACAAGGTTTGTTATTTTTAGTGAAGCATCACAGACTATCTGGGCATTAATTGGATGAAAATTCTTTCTGTTGACATATAGTTCTTCATCATCAGATGGGGCCTAAAAAGATGAATGTTGAAAGCAAGTTAAAAAGAAATGTTAATACAACTAATTCATGTATTACATATTATTTACCTTAAGGCCGTGTGCCTATACCAGATGACATCCCCAGATTACCACAATGTTAATTTAAAAAACAACGCTTGGAGAAATATTTCATTGGCGATGGGTCTTTCAGGTAAGCAGCGGTCATTCAGCTGATCGGTGATCTGCAGGGTTCAACAGTAGTGTAGCTTGCAAACCATCAAAGCTAATTTTTAATAGCCTATACATTTCTATATATATATATATATATATATATATATATTATTAAGAGTATTCTCATTGTTTTTAGTTATTTCTCAAAATCACTAACCTTTTCGTTTATACAAATTTCAGTAGAAAAATGTCATAAAAAGTGGAAATACCTGAGGGACACTTACAAGAGAGAGAAAAATGAAGAGAAAGAGAGAAGTCAGGTTCAGGGGCAGCAGGAGGCAGTCGGAGGTGGAAGAATATGTCCGTCCTCAGCTTCCTGGAGCCATACATCACGGACAGGGACACCTCTAGCAATTTCAGGCAGAATAGTGATGAGGATGTCAGTGTAGTGGCTCTCCTTGAGTCTATGGTAACACCAGAGGTAGTATAGCATACTACGTTAACCTCAATGTTATCTGTTTTGTGTAATAAGTGCTACTAACGTTATATCTTTTTAAAGAATTGTAGGATTGACATGTTAAATTAAATGGCAATTACTGAAATGAAATGGATGTTACTGATGGCAGTGGTCCTGATGGTGGTGGGAGTTATTGTGAGGCATTAGATGACAGAATGCTGCCATGCAACTCCACCTGCTGGAGAGGAGAAGTAGGTGGTGTACTTTTGCCTAACTTCTAGTGCTTCCCTAGAGGCATTGTTGCTGCCTACTCACTGGATGGGCTGCATGGCAAACTGTGGCTCGGATGGCAGGGGGGCACAATATCCTTCCTCTACATCAGCATCCTCATACCGTAGGAAATTGTGAAGGATGCAAGTGGGCTTCACCACTGCATCTGCCACTTTTGGTGAGACACCCAGCACTCTGTGGTAGAGTCTCCATTGGGCAGCAAGGATCCCGAATGTGCACCATCCTCCTGGCACGGGAAAGACGGTAATTGAATATACGCTTCTCTCTGTCAAGGTGTTTTCCTGGGTAGGGTCGGAGAAGGTGCCTCTTCAGAGGAAAAGCCTCATCACCCACAAACACATGTGGCACAGGCTGATGGTCTTCTGCTCCTGGTAAAGCTGCATCTTTTGGCAGGTCAAGGGTCCCCTGGTGGAGGGCCTTGCCGAAGTTTGAGGCACAGAGGGTCCCACCATCGCTGCTTTTTCCATAAGCCCCCACATCCACCATCCGGAACAGGTACCGGGCATCAACTACAGCTAGGAGGACGATTGAGAAGCTCCCTTTGTAGTTGAAATACATGGACCCTGTTGATGATGGGGCCTGTATTGCTACATGCTTCCCATCGATTGCTCCAAGACAGTTGGGGAAGTTCCAAAGCCTATGAAAGTCTTCAGCAATCCTCTTCCAGTGGTGTTGTTCAGGGAAGGGCATATGATCCTGGACCATGACAGACCATATTGCCTCACAAACTTCTCTCACCACCCTTGCCACTGTGCAGTAACCCACTCTGTAGCTAAAAGCTATCGATCTGAATGAGTCTCCTGTTGACAGATACCTGAAATATAAATACAAAAAAAAAGTTGCAAAGGGCCATTAGTTAATTTTTTTATAGAACATCTATTTAAGTCATACTTTAATTATATTAAACTACATTAAACGATTTAGATGTAAATATCTTGTCACTGAATCATAAATAAAAGTAAATAAGTAAAAAAAGCGATGTTGTACCATAATAAATAAATAAATAAATAAATAAATAAATAAATAGTGATGACTGTAACCATGTACATGTACTATTTTGGGACACTTTTACTTTATTTGAGCAATTTTCATTTTCTGCTACAACTTCTACTCCACTATTTCCAAGAGACAAATTGCATTTTATTTTTACTTCACTGCATTACAAGAGACTGCATATTTAGATTAATAACACAATATATAACAGCAAGCGCAAGTTCTGAACACTTCTTCCATGTATGCACATACCTCAGGCAAATGCAGAGACGTTCCTCCGAGCTGATGGCCTCTCGGTACTTTGTGTCTCTCCTTGTTATAGAAGGTCCAATTTTCCTTAACAACACTTCAAATTGTGTCCTGCTCATCCGAAAATACTCCTTGAACCGACTACTGTCCAACTTCAGTTCTTGGACCAAATGATGATACTCACCAAGATATTTTCTAGCCCCCAAAATCTCATGAACCCACATACGGCGTGTCCGTCCTCTCTTTCTACGTGGTTCAACCACCCCTTCATCCAAAGCAAGGACCAGGGCAAGTATGCTACGTTGTGTCGACATTTTATTCCCGAAACAATATGGCTGCGAAATCAGTTACAAGTAACAGTGCTGCAGATGTTCCCTATCATGGCAACGAAGCGTCTCAACAGAAAAAAACGCTGCGCTGCAGAAGCGCTCTCGAGCGCTCACAGACGGGCGTTTTGAGCAGAGCGCCTAGCGTTTTCAGCTGGCTAAAAACGCTCTGGTGGACACACGGCCTAAGTGTCAGTCAACACTATGGGCGGGGCCTGTGGCTTTTGTGACGTCACACTGCCAGACACTGCTTATGATTTATGGGGATTTAAAAAAAAAGGAGTGGGTGGATTTTTATCACTATAGGGTGGTTGTGTACACACACTGCCAACACACATTTATGTCCAAACACCAGGCAAAAGTGAATTTTGCATAATAGGTCCCCTTTAAAGAGGTCTTTAAATACAGACCTTGACTGATAGAAGTGACATTTTTGACTAGTAATGACCAGTAACTTTTTTTCCAATCATTAGCCCAAAAAATGTTCCTCTATACCACTCACCAGAAACCGCATTCCTAGGATGGCTTGTTTTTCATTGTGACAAGTCCACAACTATGCCAGGGGATAAAACCCTGAGGAGAAGATGATTATAAAGAGCTGATGGATGTGAGGTTTCAAGAGCCAGCTAAGACCATAAGGTGATTGTCTGTAATTTCTGGGGAGACCAAAATTTATTAACATGATGTTGGTTGCCTTATGGGCAAGAACTGTAGAAGTTTAGGATTCAGCATTATGATGAGTTCCTGAACCTGTGAGATATGTTGATATTGAACAAATATGTCTTTATTATAGTTTTCAATCCTGCAGGTCATTATTAGACATGACATAGAATCACTCCAAGACATGGTGGTGCCTAAAGAAAAGTCTGGATTACAAAGGTTAAGTGATTTCAGCATTTTAACTAAAGGTAACCTTAAAAATGATCCTAGCATAAAATATTTCAAGATTATTGTAATGGTTTTTATTTGATAGTTAAACATTTACATTTGAACATTAAGGGTTTTATATCGTAATGAATTTAATATTACATTCTGTCTGAGTTACAGTCTTAGGAGGCCATTGAAAAGATTATTTGTGCTGTAAGAGAGAGAGAGAGAGAGAGAGAGAGGAGCCTTAGTGGAAGCAGGGATGTTATCTGCTAAAGCTTAAACAAAACATAAAGTAATGATATCACAACCAAAACAATCCCAGCTGACTCTTTTAAAACTCATTTATAATGATCAGACATGCTTTAAAAATGGTTAAGAGACCATGTAAAGAACTAGGTAAAACCTGAAAAATGCAACATTTAAATGTTTTTAGAGTTAACACCAAAAATCAAACCTTGAAAATGAGCAGTTAATAGTCATGTGTGTCTAGTATGAGTGTGTGTGTGTGTGTGTGTTCGTTCATTGGACTTTTGTATTTGTTAGTTCAAGGTACTATTCTGTCCCTACCATGTGTATATTGTGTCACTAACCTCTGGAAAGAGTGTCATTACAGATGGGTTAAATGAAATGACAAAACTTTAAAGAAGCTGATAATTCTGACTGAATCTGATGAAAAAGATGATACAGATGAGCTTTAATTAGACCGGTTATCAGTTCTGTCTGCTAAAGACTACTTCTGTCATTTATATGCTGATTTGAATTACATTCAGGATTAGTTTAAGTATTGATGCAAATTGGGAATGTGAAGTTGAAGATTGATGCTTTATCTAAATTGAACTGAAAGAACTAGGGTGACCAGATGAGATTGGCTGGGGGGGGGGTTCTATGATATTAGACTGCGTAGCATATAATAAAGATAATTAATTTCAAACATGAACCAAACATATTTTTATTCAAAGATCAACAGTCTGTCATTAGTCTTTAGTCTGCCACAAAAAAAAACAACATTAAAATCATGAACTCAAATGTCATTGTGAAAAGAAAAACAACAATGACTGTTGTAAGTAACAGTGCATAAATCAGACCTTCTGTATAGCCTAACGCTAATAAGCTTAAACGAAAATAACGAAATAATTGTGTAGTGAAGTATTTTTTTGTACACAGTGCCGCGAACAATCAATCACTCCTTTACGTGTGTCCTCCTCGCGGCTGCAGCAACTTGCGCTCTCTTCATCAAGGCTTAAAACAAAAAGGACATGCATATCTAAATTCGCGCCTAGACGCCTACGGTATTTTTTTAGAACTTAGAAAAAAGATGCTGCAGCCAATGAGCAGCCGGCGGGGGCTGGTTGCAGGACGACTCAACCTCCGCAGACAGTTTTTAATGTTTATCAGACAATAACTTCTCAAGATTTTGCTTTAGTATAATTTTCGGGACAATTAGGGCCAGATTCGGGATTCGGGACAACAGTTTAGATTTCGGGACTGTCCCGAATTTTTCGGGACGTCTGGTCACCCTAGAAAGAACTCAGTGGCACACCTGCAAGAAAGCCTGCCCTGTCCACCCCACACTTAACTTTTTTCCTTTTACAGCACTGCATGAGTGTTTTCCAGGTAAAAAGGCCTATGTTATTGAGTGAGCGCAAGAAATTATTTGGTGATCATATTTTTTAATTTGTAAAAGAAGGGGGAACAGAGTTAGGATTTAAAGGTGCACTAGAACACTATTTCACAAGATGTAATATAAGTCTAAGGTGTCACCAGAATGTGTCTGTGAAGTTTCAGCTCAAAATACCCCATAGATTTTTTTATCATACAATGTTTTAACTGCCTATTTTGGGGCGTAATTAAAAATGTGCGTCCCCTTTAAATGCTCGCGCTCCCCGCCCCCGAGCTTGCAACTCTATAACACATTGCATAAGTTCACACAGCTAATATAACCCTCAATGTATGGATCTTTACAAGATGTTCGTGATGCAGCATATCAGATCATGTAACTTGTAAGTATGGTATTCATTTGGATGTTTACATTTGATTCTGAATGAGTTTGATAGTGCTCTGTGGCTAAAGCTAACATTACACACTGTTGGAGAGATTTATAAAGAATGAAGTTGTGTTTATGAATTATACAGACTGCAAGTGTTTAATAATAAAAAAATAATGACGATTCTTGTCTCCGTGAATACAGTAAGAAACGATGGTAACTTTAACCACATTTAACAGTACATTAGCAACATGCTAACGAAACATTTAGAAAGACAATTTACAAATATCACTAAAAATATCATGATATCATGGATCATGTCAGTTATTATTGCTCCATCTGCCATTTTTCCCTATTGTCCTTGCTTGCTTACCTAGTCTGATGATTCAGCTGTGCAGCTCCAGACATTAAAGGGTTAGTTCACCTAAAAATGAAAATTCTGTCAATTATTACTCACCTCATGTCGTTCCACACCTATAATACCTTCGTTAATCTTCGGAACGCAAATTGAGATATTTTTGTTGAAATCCGATGGAAATCCGATGGCCTGCATAGCCAGCAATGACATTTCCTCTCTCAAGATCCATTACAGTATTTCACAATTGCTAAAACACTAAACCCCATTCTCTGAACCCAATGCTCAGTGGCCTAAACCCATTTGTCGAATCAGTCACTTTGTAGGCAAAACCTTAAACAAGTTCAGGTAGTTAAGACACTGTTTGCAAATCTCATCCACTCTTTTTGCAAAACTCTAAACACATTCTTACTCACTAAAACACATTCTGCACTGTGTTGCAAAATGGTAAATACATGTGGCAAAAGTTAAACACAACTACAACACAGTTGTCATCCTTTAAACACAATGACTCAAAATTATTCACACTTATTTCTAATGATGTGATCAAATCAACTGTATAAAATATAGGTCAGTTCAGAGTGCACAGGTGACACAGGTGCTGAATGATGATACCAACAATAGATGGAAACAATCTGAACAGTAGAGGAGGAAGATGTGTAAGAGGATGATGAGGAGAAAGAGCAAGGGGTGTGGAGACAAGGCTGGATCCGGCACAGGTTTTTCCCTTTGCCTGGCAAGAGACGACATTGCCTGTGATGTGGAAAATGTTCACAACAATATATTGATCTGACAGTACTGACATTATAGGATGAGAACTGAACTAAGCTAGCCTAGATGATGACATAACTGTTTTCTGCAGAACTGCTTTATAGAGGAAAATAATTACAGTAATTTACATAATAATTGATGGTCTTTACAATGTAAGTGAATCAACACTGAACTGACTTCAGCTGAACAATGACACTATTTTCTTTTAGAGCTGTACAGCCAAAATGAACCCTCTTCGCATTACTGATCATCATGTACCTGTTATCACTGTAAAGCTGCTTTGACTATACTATACTAGACTATACTAGACTAGTATCGTGTAGTATAAATTGCAATTGAAATAAAGGTGACTTGACTTGATTTAGGCCGGACCCAACATGAAGACGTGATGCTGAAGCAGAATGAATCTCTCACTGACTCTGAACTTTGTTTTGTGTGTGTGTGTGTGTGTACTGTATCATGCTTTTCATTTAGTTTTCTTTGACCTTTTAGTCATTTGCATTTAGACTGCTGTATGTTTGCAGTATGTAAGTACTGTATATACAGACATCAATACTATATAACATGAATATAATACTGTACTTGCAGTACATACAGTATACTTTAAATTCACATTACTTGTGATTCTATACATTTATGTAATGGCAAAATGTGTTTACTGTGTTACAATATACTTTTTTTTCTGTAACCTCATGTTCTGGATGTTGTGTTTTCCATTTTTTAATGTAGTGTCTAATGAATGATCTGTAGTGTTTATATATTGCTTAATGTGTGTATGATCTGAAAGCTTTGTTTGTTTTTGCCATAAGAGTCAGAGGTTTTGTGAAATTAGTTTGAAGATTGGATTTGTGTTTAATGTTTTGAGAAAATGAGTGATGGTTTCAAGAAATGTGTTTTAGCAATTGTGAAATACTGTAAATGTACTAAAAACATATTTAAATCAGTTCATGTGAGTACAGTGGTTCAATATTAATATTATAAAGCCACAAGAATATTTTTGGTGCACCAAAAAACAAAACAAAATAACGACTTATATAGTGATGGCCGATTTCAAAACACTGCTTCAGAGCGTTTTGAATCAGCATGTCGATTCAGCTGTTCGAGTGTTCAGCTGACCAAAGTCACGTGATTTCAGCAGTCTGGCGGTTTGACACGCGATCTGAATCATAATTCGATACACTGATTCATAATGCTCCGAAGCTTCCTATATAATGAATTTATGATATATTCTGATTGTAAAATATGTGAAAGAATGTGAGTTTGCATGGCAATTCAGAGCTGTCAGATTTACGAAATCTTCCCCGAAATACATAAAAGTAGCCTATGTTGCTGGTGAACTGGGAGAAGAATAGAGTAAACTTTATTGTTTCATAAACAATGTGTATCTGATATGCATAAAACACTTCATCAAATTATATAATTGAAAGGGTTATTGTTGCAGCTTCTGTAGACATCAGTGTATGGAATTTGATTTTAACAAACTACAAATATCCTTTTTTATGCAGTAGCCTACTTAATTCAAATGTGTATTTACAGTTTTTACAGACGCTAGGACAACATTCAATACTTAGGTCACTTTTGCAAAACTCTTCACACAGTGAGCACAACAGAAGTCTATGTGGGCTAAACCGAGGATTAATTATCATTGCTTTGGCACAAAATGCATTCAATGACTACATCTCTCAAATTTCATGAATTCTTTTCTCATTCAGACACAACAACTGCCAAAACTCTTTACGTACAGGCCAATTTACACATGCTTACATACTGTTTTCAAAACTGTTAAACTTATGTTCAAAACAATAACATAATACAAAACTGAATAAGACAGCAATTTGCTACATTCCTACAGTAATATTTTAATGAAATATATTTTAAATCTAAAATAAATGCTATAAAATCAATGAATTGTATCTGTATCAGTGGATGGTGTGTATACAAATTCTTGTATTTTGGAATTACTCAGTGCAAAAAAATAAAAATAAATAAACGACATAAAATGTCGACGAATTCTGCATCATGTCTGATTCATTCCAGTAACATATATTGCAGTGAATTATAAACAGAAATGTGTCCTTGTTTTACACAAGAAAACATTGTATAATGCTACTTGTTGTTAGTGTTTTTTAGGTCATTGTTTTGTGGGTGACAAAGTGTGTTTGTCGGCTGTCAACCTTTGCTAGTGCTCTGGAAGAATAAGTTGATTTGAGACCTGAATGAAGTGTTTTGGTAGTTGCAGTGCATTTTGAATGTGAAATGAACTGCTTTGCCAAGCTGAAAGTTGGTTAGGAGAACTGTGTGAAGAGTTTTGCAAAAGTGACCTAAGTATTGAGAAATGTGTCCTAGCGTCTGTAAAAAACGGTAAATGTCTGAAACCTAAAATAAACCTGATGAGGTTAAAAACACCGAATAGTTGTGACAAGCGTCTGTCTCTGGATCAGCACTAAAGCACATTTGAATTTAGCAGTGAATCTTTGCATTTTATTCTTTGCCATAGTCCTAATCGAACACTGGGTGTATTACAGCTTCAGAATTATATTCGTATTGACTGTCAACAGTGATAATAAGGTATAGTTACAGTTTTTTCTGAATGCTTAAGCGCTAATCGTGATTCTTGTAGCACAATTTCTAAAACTATTAATACGTATAGCAAAACCACTCACTGAGTTTGCAAAACTAAAAGCACAAACACTGCTTTGCACTCAGTTTTCAATTTGTAACACACTTTGCAAAACTGTAGGCACAATTCACTGCACGACACTCTTTTTGCAGAACTTTAAACACAACTCACTTCTTACACTCAATTACCAAATTTCCAACACACTCCTAGCAAAATTATACACATGTATGGCTATCATTAACACTATTTTGCCAACTGTCTGGCACACTTTCACGTGTGAAAACTGTTTTAGATAATTAGTTCACTTTGCAATCAGCCTAAGCACTATAAATAAGCCACAGGTAAGCTGTCTGTGTGGAGTACAATGGAAGGAGCAGTAAGAGTGAGAAGAGTGAGAATCAGAGGAGGCCGAGGGAGAGGACGTGGAGGTGAAGAAGTTGGAGGAAGAGGACGTGGAGGTGAAGAAGCGAGAGGGTTAGAGGAAGTTAGAGGAAGAGGACAAGGAGGAGCAAGAAGAGGACGAGGAGGGGAAAGAGGAAGGGTAAGAAGAGTAAGAAATAGAATAACTGATGACATCAGAGCTACAATAGTGGACCATGTCATCAACCATGGGATGACCCTGAGGGAAGCTGGCCAACGGGTTCAGCCTAATTTGAGCCGCTACACTGTGGCAAGCATCATTAGGACATTTCGAAATGAGAATCGGTAAGTACTTTGTAGCACTGCCATACTCTAATGAGAAACACAACAGTACCATACATGCAAAAATACTGAAATTGTTACTTTACAGAATTGCTAGACGTCCAGATGTTGGGGGCAGAGGAAGAATGTTCACTCCAGAGCAAGAGACCCATATAGTGAACATGGTGATTGCCCATAATGCAATAAGACTGCGCGAAATACAGCGGCGCATAATTGATAATGACACCATCTTTCAAAATATACACAGTGTAAGCATTTCTGCACTAAGTCGTGTACTTGCGCGCCACAGAATAAGAATGAAGCAAATTTACAGAGTTCCTTTCGAGAGAAACACAGAACGTGTAAAGCAACTGCGATATGACTATGTGCAGGTAAGCTATAGTGTCATTGGTTCTGAATCTGGAAGTGCATACTGTAGTGCTGTGCATGGGCCTGATGTGTTGCATTTGTTTTGTCTTATCCAGAGAGTGATGGAACTAGAAGCAGATGCCATGGGGCATGAGCTACTTTTTGTAGATGAGGCCGGTTTTAACCTCAGTAAAACCAGGAGACGTGGCAGGAACATTATTGGACACCATGCCATCATCAATGTCCCAGGACAACGTGGTGGTAACATAACCATGTGTGCAGCTATAAGCCAAAATGGTGTTGTCATCATGCAACCATAGGCCCATACAACACTACACACATTATTGCATTCCTGGACACCTTACATGACATGCTCACTGTTCAGAGACCAGAGCATACCCGATATGTCATCATATGGGACAATGTTAGTTTCCATAGGGCTGCTTTGGTCCGCAACTGGTTTACAGACCACCCATCCTTCATGGCACTCAACCTCCCTCCATACTCTCCATTCTTAAATCCCATCGAGGAGTTCTTCTCTGCCTGGCGCTGGAAAGTGTACGACCGTCATCCTCATCAACAGGTAGCCCTTTTACAGGTAATGGAGGAGGCATGTGGAGATATTGACCAGGCATCAAGTCAGGCCTGGATACGGCATTCAAGGAGATATTTTCCCCGGTGCCTTGGACTGGAGGATATCGCATGCGATGTGGACGAAATTTTGTGGCCGGACCCAGAAAGACGACATGATGTAGGCTGATTGTCTTTTTTTTTTTGTGAAATTACTATTTTGTGTTCTGACTTTGTCTTGGTTTTGATGAGTGTGAATAAACACCAATACTTGAAGTTTGGATCCTTGTATGTTTACATGACACTATGACAAAAGTATGACCTCATATTGACATCTGTACACAGAGAAAGCAAAAGCCAGATGTGTTTTCTATTCATACCATCAGTGTGTAGTTGGCACATTGTGTGCTTAGTAGATGATGGCTTGTGTTTACTGTTTGATACGAAAACACCATTTTTACGAAGGTGTGAAGAGTTAATCTAGCTGTGTTCGCTTTTGCAAGAGAACTACAATGTTTTGATAATTGGGTGAAAGGTTTTCTTATTTGTGTGTAGAGTTTTGCAAAAATAGCCAATAGTTACAAAAAATGTGCTTAAGCAATCAGAAAAAACTATAAAGCAAAATGTTATTTCACCTCCTGCCCAATATTGTCCTAGAGGCAATGTTCATATTGAAGGCTATAAAAACAAGATATGCTATATTATGTGCAAAAAAGGGGTCAAATCACATATTCTAAAATTGTAACTTTACAATCTAAAAACTGTTTTTTAAAGCAGAAGTTAAATACACTAAACTAAAAATGAAAATAATAAAAACAAAAGAACAGACTAATTATTTTTGATTACCCTACAACAAGTCACTTTACTATGGAAGCCCGTTTCCGCCACTAAAAAAAAAAAAAAAAAAAACGCACTTAAAAAAAAAAAAAAAAAGCCACTAAAAAAAAAAAAGATTAATTGCGACTTTTTATCTCAGAATTGCGAGTTAGAATATAAAGTCGAATAGTTATAAAGTCAGAAGATATAAGTCGCAATTGTATAAAGTCAGAATTCTGAGATATAAAGTCGCAATTGCGAGTTATAAAGTCAGAATTCTGAGATATAAAGTCGCAATTGCGTGATATAAAGTCAGAATTCTGAGATATAAAGTCGCAATTGCGTGATATAAAGTCAGAATTCGAGATATAAAGTCGCAATTGCGTGATAAAAAGTCAGAATTCTGAGATATAAAGTCGCAATTGCGTGATAAAAAGTCAGAATTCTTACTTTATTTCTCGCAATTGCGACTTTATATCTCAGAATTCTGACTTTTTCTCACTACTGTGAAACGTTATTTCTCACAGTTCTTACTTTGCTTGCGTTTCCTTTCATTGTGACTGACCATCAGATTACTGCTTTGTTATTATTATACATTAAATAGACCATCAGGATTGCTGCTTTGTTATTTTTATACATAAAATAGAGGACATCATAAAGGATTATTTTTAGCGCCGATTTACCAATAAAGAAATATTGATTTTACTGGAGGAGACACATAAAGATTAGTCTCCGGACATATGCATTATGCAGGAATATGCATATAGAATGTTTCCACGGTAACCTTGTACACAGCGTTTCAAGGAGAAAAAACAGCTTTTACTGCCATCTAGTGGGCTTAATACTAAAACAACCAATACCTATCATGTTTCATTAACTTTGCAACTCAAGGGTAGAATCATGCAATTCTGCAAATTACAGTCGAGGTATTTGGGCAATAAAAGTTGTTTTTAACAGAATGGATACACTAATGAATTTGACACAATAATAACAATATAATAATAATCATAATAAGAAGAAGAATCAGCTGTGGCGGAGGCGCAATAAATCAGACAAAGCTGAAGTGGCACATTTTATACACCAACAGCTTCAGACTTCACGGCAGCACGGCTATCGTTGGATGCACTGTTACAGACAGAGATACTGACCATCAGTTAATTGCGAGAAAAAAAGTCAGAATTCTGACTTTATATCACGAAATTGCGACTTTATATCTCAGAATTCTGACTTTTTATCACGCAATTGCGACTTTATATCAGAATTCTGGCAATGCGACTTTATATCTCAGAATGACTTTATATCACGCAATTGCGACTTTATATCTCAGAATTCTGACTTTATATCACGCAATTGCGACTTTATATCTCAGAATTCTGACTTTATATCACGCAATTGCGACTTTATATCTCAGAATTCTGACTTTTTATCACGCAATGCGACTTGCTTTTATCACGCAATTGCTTTATCTCAGACTTTTTATCACGCAATTGCGAGAATCGCACTCAGAATTCTGACGCAATTGCGACTTTATATCAGAATTCTGACTTTATATCACGCAATTGCGACTTATATCTCAGAATTCTGACTTTATATCACGCAATTGCGACTTTATATCTCAGAATTCTGACTGCAATTGCGACTTATATCTCAGAATCTGACACGCATTGCGACTTTATAGAATTGACTTTTATCACGCAATGCGACTCAGAATTATGACTTTTTATCACGCAATTGCGACTTATATCTCAATCTTTATAACTCGCAATTGAATTCTGACTTTATATCACGCAATTGCGACTTTATATCTCAGAATTCTGACTTGCAATTGCTCAGAATTCTGACTTTTATCACGCAATTGCGACTTTATATCTCAGAATTCTGACTTTTATCACGCAATTGCGACTTTATATGAATTGACTTTATATCTTGCGAGAATTCTGACTTTTATCAAATTGCGACTTATATCTCAGAATTCTGACTTTATATCACGCAATTGCGACTTTAATATCAGAATTCGACTTTAGCAATTGCGACTTTATATCAGAATTCTCGCAATTGCGACTATATCTCGCAATTCTGACTTTATCACGCAATTGCGACTTTATATCTCAGAATTCTGACTTATATCACGCAATGCGACTTATATATCACGCAATTGCGACTTCTCTTTTATCACGCAATTGCGACTTATATCTCAGAATTTGACTTTTTATCACGCAATTGCGACTTTATATCTCAGAATTCTGAATTTTCACGCAATTGCGACTTTATATCTCAGAATTCTGACACGCAATTGCGACTTATATCTCAGAATTCTGACTTTTATCACGCAATTGCGACTTTATATCTCAGAATTCTGACTTTTATCACGCAATTGCGACTTTATATCTCAGAATATGACTTTATTGCGACTTTATATTCTCTTACTTATATCTCAGCTTTATCACGCAATTGCGACTTTTATCTCAGAATTCTGACTTTTTATAACGCAATTGCGACTTTATATCTCAGAATTTGACTTTTTTGCGACTCACTTCACGCAATATATTCAGACTTTATGCAATTGCGACTTTATATCAGAATTCTGACTTGCAATTGCGACTTTATATCTCAGAATTCGACTTTATATCACGCAATTGCGACTTTATATCTCAGAATTTGACTTTTTATCACGCAATTGCGACTTTATATCTCAGAATTATGACTTTTTATCACGCAATGCGACTTTTATCTCAGAATTCTGACTTATCTCGCAATTGCGACTTTATCTCAGAATTCGACTTTTTATCACGCAATTGCGACTTTATCTCAGAATTCTGACTTTATATCACGCATATCTGGCAATTGCTTATATTTTGACTTTATTTTGCGACTATATCAATTCTGACTTTATATCACGCAATGCGACTTCAGAATTCTGACTTTATATCACGCAATTGCGACTTTATATCTCAGAATTCTTAGCAATTGCGACTTTATATCTCAGAATTGACTTTTTATCACGCAAATTGCGACTCAGAATTATCACGCAATTGCGACTTTATATCTCAGACACGCAATTGCGACTTTATCTTACTTGCAATTGCGACTTTATATCTCGAATTTGACTTATATCACGCAACTTTATCTCAGAATTGACTTACTTTTATATCTCAGAATTCTGACTTTTTATCACGCAATTGCGACTTTATATCTCAGAATTCTGACTTTATCACGCAATTGCGACTTTATATCTCAGAATTCTGACTTTATCTCGCAATTGCGACTATATCTCGCAATTCTGACTTTATATCACGCAATATCTCAGAATTCGCAATTTTATATCTCAAATTCTGACTTTATATCACAATTGCGACTTTATATTCAGAATTCTGACTTTTATCACGCAATTGCGACTTTAATCTCAGAATTGACTTTATAACTCGCAATTGCGACTTTATATCTCAGAATTCTGACTTTATAACTCGCAATTGTGAGTTAAAAAGTCAGAATTCTGAGATAAAAAGTCGCAATTCATCTTTTTTTTTAGTGGATTTTATTTTTTATTTTTTTAGTGGAGTTTTTTTTTTTTTTTTTGTGGCGGAAACGGGCTTCCATACTTTACACAGTTACTGCTATTGTACAAATACACTTAGTTGTAGGTTCGAAATTCCACATATGGCATAATTATTATGTTTGCCAAAAAAAAAAAAAAAAAAATTCAACAAATATTTTTAGCAAAATGTATTTTACTCAGATTGAACTCCGTCTGTTTGGCGCGCATGCTCGCGGCGGCGCTCGTTCACGGAAGTTTGTGCTTGCTGAAGCTCGTCCACGCCTGACTGCAAAATGGAAATATTTTCTCGACTTTTTAACATTTACAGATGGAGAATATGTCTGTGAAATGTAAATTATGCACTGAGGAAATTATTGTCACTTCAGCTTAAAAAAATATTAATAGAGGTATGTCTGTTTCCACCAATCGCTGCACAAGTTAAGGTTACGTATGATGACGAAAGCACGTTAGTGCGAGCCCTCCCGGAACCCATAGAGAATGCATTGCAGTGCCTGCAGTTCGAAAAAAAAGTTCTTTGAATGGAAGTCAATGGGAGCACTCGGGGCAATTCTCGGCCAGACTGAAATCGCCCAAAAAGAGGCTGGTGCTCCACAGAGCGTGACTCGACGCTGATTGGACTATATCCAGAGGCAGAACAAACAGCCTAGCAGTGACAGCTTGCGTAACTCTGTGGTTGAATGCGATTGAAAAATCCGTCCCTTTCTCACTTTGGTGGTGCGTCGCCCTATTGCCCTAATGAAGAAACCGCCCCTGGTAGCAAAGTGATTGTAAAAAAAACTGTAAGAAACCCTCATTGATAATACCTTTAAAGTATTATCAGGGGTTTCTTAACCTAAAGGCTGGTTCACACTGTGCGATTTTGGCCATGATTTGGTCGTCTGAGACAAATTTTGCAAATCCTAAAAGATTCCTATAATCCTAGCCTAAAATCTGTAGTCTTTGATCGCTAGTTTGACATGTTCACACAGCCGGTTAATGACCGTCGCGATCAAATTTTACCTCTGACTAAATTCTGTCAGTGTCAGAAGATTTGGTGCACAATCCTCCAGTGTGACTTCTCCTACGACGAATGTCAAATTGTCTTCATTTTTCAAGACAAGCCGTGATCAAAATTAATGATAGAGATGTCGTTGTTAGCCTCCATTTCAGTCCCGTGTGTAACGCAGCTCACTGTCATCGAATGTGTATGTTTTGATGATGTAAAACTCCGGACAAGTTTTCATGCACGCGTCCTAAGACACGAAACGATCGGTTTGTGCGAGAAACCAAACAGTATTTATATAATTTTTTCCTCTAAAACACCACCATGTCCAGCTGTGTTCAGCATTCGCTTAGTGATGTCTCGCGCTCAATAAGCTCATTAAGGTTTCTCACACAAACTGATCATTTCGTGTCTTAGGACATCAATGTGTCGTCACGAGTCGCAGGGTTTAATTTGGATTTGTCTATGCAAGTTTTGTTTACTCTTATAGACAATGTTCCCATTGAATCGCATTATACGACTGACAGACTGCAACACTCATTTGTGTTCTACTGAAGAAACAAAGTCACCTACATCTTGGATGCCCTGGGGGTCATTTTTGGGTGAACTATCCCTTTAAAATCAAAACATTCATGATTTATGTCTCATCCGCCCGTGATCCACCTGCATTTAACTGACTGTTAGTTTTTTACTGCCCTGTGGATACCGTGATCCGTCTGTAGTACACACCTATGAAATATAGATATATGCTGATAATTTCTTTTTCTTCCTTTTTGATTTTGTCTAAACCACAAACCTGACAACCACATAAAAGCACAAAACAGAACCGACAGTCTCTTTTAAGAGCATCACAGAATTTGAATCACTACATAGGCAGCAACTCACACAAATGACCCTTGACACTGAAGACTTTATTTGCTATTGATTTAATTACAAATATGTGAAAGATTACATTTTTAATTTGACTGAACCTTTTACCAATAATCTTTGGTATTGAATGAATTACATTTAATATTGATTGCTTCTTTTACTTATACTGATCATTGTAAGATAACTTTTTACACATTTTATACCCAAGTTTAAACTAACATTTGTCCACATTTTATATATTGGTAAAACACACTGAGTTTAAACGTGTTTCAATTCGGTCACATGAATGAATTCTGCTTTATGAACTCAAACTACCTTTTTAAAACGTTTGTTTGTATCATATTTGACACTGTTTCTGTGATTGTAGACAATGCAATTGTAGTGTGAACAGGACTTTTTATTTTGGAGTGACGACATGACGTCATATGACTGCGCCGCGCTCCTGTATCTCGGTGCGTTCCAAACGGGATATATCGCCCTCTGAAGGGCACTTCGGAGTGAAAATAATCATAGCCGCCATATTGAAGGGTCGTTCCAAATCGAATTGCTCCAACCTGGCCAATTTTTGGATTTCAATGCACTTCTGTGATTGTAAAAAATGCAGCGTCTGAACAGGACTTTTATTTTGGATTGACGACATGACGTCATAAGACTGCGCCGCGCTCCTGCATCTGCTTTGATTCTGCTGAAGAAAGGTTTGTTTTAAGAATTTAAGCTATTTTAATCGACAGAAACCGTTTTAATAGTTTTACCAGCGATGTGAAATGAGTTTATTTACTATTTAATGTAACATTGTGATTCTTTATCTAATTGTAATGAAGGATATTTGTGTGAGTAAAACTCATATCCACTGATGAGAAACAGTAAACCTGCGTCTCATTTCTCTCTATAAATCATACATCAGTCTATCATGAACACGAGTTCAGTCTCTGGAGAGTCATGATGGAGAAACTGAACTTTTCAACTCTGAGTCAATTGAATCAACACTTTGAGAAATGATTCAGTGAATCACGACTCGTGCTGCTCAAACAGTGAACATGAACAACAAACACTAACAAACTAAACATGTTTTTCATCAAAGAGTAATCATTTAAATATAATCTATAATTTTTTTGACTACCAAATGTTGATCTTAAATGTCTAAATATGAAGTTTATTAATTTTAAGCATTAGTGTTGTTGTTGTTGTTGTCCAACTGGTCATTGAAGACCATTAACTCTGTTAATTATTCTCTTCTTAAAGATGGAGTTTATTATAGAGGAGACTGAAGATATGAAGATAATTATTAAAGAGGAGACTGAAGATATGAAGATAATTATTAAAGAGGAGACTGAAGATATGAAGATAATTATTAAAGAAGAGACTGAAGATATGAAGATAATTATTAAAGAGGAGACTGAAGACGTGTTTATTAAAGAGGATGAGACTGAAAAAATAAAGATTGAAGAAACATTCAGTGTGAAACATGAAGATACTGAGGAACAAACAGGTTGGTTTTATTCTCAAAGCTGAATTTGATCATTATTAAAATGTCCAGCTCTACAGAAATAGAGAATATACAGAAATATAATCTTAGAGAATATTACAGAAGTTGCCAAAACAATTATTTTCTGAAACAATAAACACAATATCATCTTCTGAATAGAGAACAATGGAAAATATTTTTTTCTGTTCATGCTCAAAAGAAAAAAATAGTCTGTAATTTGGTCTTTATTAATTTTGTCAAACTTGCAGTTTTGTGCATTCGTATTTATATTGTAAGGCCCGCCCAATCGGCCCAATGGCGGTTTCCCACAGGACGGGGAAGGTTTCTTGCGCGTTCCGTCTTTTCAGCGTGGCAAATTAGTTTAATTCCAAATAATCTTTTATCTGACTCCATGTTATTATGACCTCGAATTTAGTTTAGAATGTCAATTGATTATTGGTCATTTGTATAATAATTTGGCTTTACATTTGAATATTCTATTTAAAGGTACAATATGTAAAATTTTTGCAGTAAAATATCCAAAAACCACTAGGCTAGTGTTATATATTTTGTCCAGCTGATTACTTACAATATCTCTAATGTTTTCAACTACTTGTAAATCATGAGAAAATTCCCATTCTAAACAGTGACACGGGGCAGTGCAGTCGCCTGTCAATGACGTCAGTTACCCTTTGTTACCGCCTTTACTGATGTAGAAACCACATGACAACAGTGCCGTGGACAAATGCGGAAGTAGTGTCTAGCGTCCAGCAAACCACTAGCTTGCTTCAAGCAGTTCCTTATTTACTTCTTGCACGTTTTATGGTGGATTGTGTTACTTATTTATGGAACATAATTACTGTTTACCATCTGCCGCTGGTTCTGTCGACAAGGACAGCTCCCGTAAACTCATGACCGGAAAAGCGGAAGCGGCGCCGGCGACTGTGTCATAATAAAAGTCCGCTGCGTCGTGTTGATCAATCGCTCCAGCTCCTCGTTCAGCTCCCGCAAACTCGGTCCTGCTCTGCTTCATACTACAGTAACGTTAATAATCGCATCCACGAACATGAGTTCTTCCAGACTCCAATCCCTATTCCTTTGCACCGTCCGTTGAGATGGAGACCACATGTCCCAAGTTTCCGCTCTAAAACTTGGCGTCATCAAACTACGCCTTTGTTTTGAATAGGCTTCTAGCGACCTCTAGCGGAAAAAAATATCACAAATTGTACCTTTAACTCTTCACTCTTATTGTACTCGTTCATTCGGTTCTCAGTGTCGCACAGGGTCCTCGCACTGGCCATTCATTAATATGCGGGCCCACGATCACAAACTCGCCAGTCTTAGTCACTAGACAGAGGTAATTGACTATACTGATAGAGTGCTGCTCTCATGCTTGCTTTCTCTGAAAGTATTTGGTTTAGTCCCCCATAGATCTGTATACACTTGAATTAGAGTAACACTAACTCTAGTCAGAGGTCATAACCACTACTACAGTTAAGCTGACCAATATTACTTCTCTTATAGTAGCTTTGGTTTGGTTATGCCATGGTTTCCCATGTACACTTAGCTAGAGTAACGTTACAATAAACAGAGGTAAGGCTCACCCTATTTAGGTTGGTCGATCAACATTTTGTTGTCTTAAACGGAAATTAACGGAAATAGCCTTTACAGTCTAAGTACACTTGAACTAATGCCAAGCGTTAGTCGGAGCTCTAAAATCACAGTTGGTGTGCCCTATGCTCCACTCAACTGGACTTTAGTCCGTTACTAACCTGACGCAGATTTGCGGTAACAATGGATACATCGTAATCTACTGAAGTCAATAATTTCAGAGTAAGTCAGAATAAAATCAAATGTGACAATTTATTAGTCAGGTAAATGTATCATGCCAATTACATAATCAATTCAAAGATGATCAATACAAAACATCAAATGCTCATGTCCTGGACACTCAGCAGTATGGGCTTCATCTGAATACAGAGTCGCGCCGAGCCTTTTGCAACATTTCTTTAAATACTCAGACCAACCAAAACATCCCCCGATGTGGGACATGAACTAACAATCAGAATTTGCATTGACTAGGGTCACAGACCTCAGGGGTTCGCACCTTGCTGTGGAACAGGAGGTAATTTGGATGAAAGACCCTGGGAAAGAGGCACACCCATGGTTGCAACCAAAGTATCCCTAAACTCTTAAAACCTTTAATACCTTTGGTTTACTTTCATGTAGATGAGACCATTGTACCAGTTGCACTGAGACATTTCAAACGATACCAAACATGACTGTTAATTCATTTGCATTGACAGAACATTATAATTTGTATATAATCTTTTTAAGTGAACTGAGTGATGGGAAGAATGTGTAAAGGGAAGGAAGTGGGGGAGAAGGAGCAAATGTGAAGGAAGGACAGGATGGAAAAAGAAGCTTTCCCGCAACCTCACGCTGTGGGGTGTGGAGACAAATGGCTGTATGCGTTTGTGCTGTCCGTATCTCAGGAGATCAAAGTATCTGAGGATCTGTTGATCTTACAATATTAAATGTGTTTATAGAATAAATACCATAAAGGAGTGGTCACAATAGGCGGCCCTTGGGCCAAAACTAGCCCGCCAGCAATAATATCTGGCCCGCGCCCGCAGCCAGATTATTTGAATAACGGCCAGTTCTGAAATAGATCCTTGACTCGTGGTGCCGTATTATCACCGTGTCTACTAACTTACACTAGACACGCCGCAACAGCTAAAAGCTGTCTACACTGAACAAACCAACCATTGCAAAGCACTTGGACTACAAACCCGATTCCAAAAAAAAGTTGGGACACTGTACAAATTGTGAATAAAAAAGGAATGCAATAATTTACAAATCTCATAAACTTATATTTTATTCACAATAGAATATAGGTAACATATCAAATGTTGAAAGTGACACATTTTGAAATGTCATGCCAAATATTGGCTCATTTTGGATTTCATGAGAGCTACACATTCCAAAAAAGTTGGGACAGGTAGCAATAAGAGGCCGGAAAAGTTAAATGTACATATAAGGAACAGCTGGAGGACCAATTTGCAACTTATTAGGTCAATTGGGCAACATGATTGGGTATAAAAAGAGCCTCTCAGAGTGGCAGTGTCTCTCAGAAGTCAAGATGGGCAGAGGATCACCAATTCCCCCAATGCTGTGGTGAAAAATAGTGGAGCAATATCAGAAAGGAGTTTCTCAGAGAAAAATTGAAAAGAGTTTGAAGTTATCATCATCTACAGTGCATAATATCATCCAAAGATTCAGAGAATCTGGAACAATCTCTGTGCGTAAGGGTCAAGGCCGGAAAACCATACTGGATGCCCGTGATCTTCGGGCCCGTGATCTTCGGGCCCTTACGCCTGTTTCACACATAATCCGTATGCAGTGCGTATGTGTTGCTGAAGCAGGAAGCGGCCATTGTGCTTTCACACAGCACACGTTTGCAGTGCGTAATGTTATATTCATTACGCTTATATATTGACAGTTGCTGGAGTAGTTTAGTACATGTAAACATGACACAAAGATTTGAAAACTTACTGTCGACACCAACAGTCGACGAAACTGCTTCCCATGCCTTTTCCTTCGCATTCAAATCTTTGTACAATACATTCTGCGGGTCATACAGAATTTTATGTTTTTCCACCTCAACGATGAGCCGAGTGTCATCCATGTCACCTTGTTTTTGAATAGGTTGGTTTAGGTCCGCCTGTCACGTCATTGTCTGCTGGGATGCGAGTTTCCCTCCAACGATGGGGAAAAACATATCTGATCACATTATGCAAGTAAACACTGTTCATTTTTTTAAAAAATAAAATAATTGTTTTGAAATGATACAACTGAACTGTGAAATTGAAATGTTTCCTTTTGGCATGAATATAGCTTGTTGCTGGCATGGCGTTAAATCATAAAAAAAAAAAAAAAATCTTTATGTAATGTACTAAATGTACAAAGTAGTTTAAATGTGCATAATTTCTTTTTTTTTTTTTTTTTTTACAATTTCAGGTCAATCCATGTTCATTTTGCCCACACACAATCTGACACGCCGCATTCAAAAATAGACTCGGTACGTAAACGATCGCTGCACTGCTGCAGACGCACCGCTCCTGGAACGCAATGACGGACCGCAACCGCATGCAGTGTGAACGCTCTAATCCGTTAACATGGGTGCGTAAAAAAATACGCAACGCATACGCACTGCAGACAGATTATGTGTGAAACAGGCGTTAGACGGCACTGCATGTGACGGTATCAAATTTTCATGTTGCGATTAATTTCTGAAGCTTTTATCACGATATTGAAATAAGTTGCAAAAAAGTGTTGTAATAGTATAACAGGTTTAAGAACTCTTTTTGTAATAACAAAAATAATGTTTAAATACAATAATACAATACATGCAAAAATATAAAGTAAAATTTTCAAATTAAAGTACAAAAGAATTAGGCTGTAAAGAACAACAGGAAACACTTTACAATATGATCTCATTATTTAATGCATTAACTAAGATTGAGCAATAGCTACATTTGTTACAGAAAGTATTATTTTTTGTTGATGTTAGTGTTACGACCCTTCCTTGGCTGTAATTTATCTATAGGGAAGAAGGGGAACATTAGGCCAGTCGAAGGTCGCTGTCATTTAAAAAACACCGGGAAATGGGATGAGAGATGAACAGAGACTGCAATACAAAGTACAAGTGAACCTGTAATTTATTATAAATTATGCATAAAGTTTTAAAGTTGAAATTATTTACAAAGGAAGAAGAAAAGAAAAATAAACAAACACCAGCAAACTCACAGTATTTAAGAACTGAGGAGAACAAAGGAATACCAGACCGTGCCAAATGAAAGAAAAGAATAAAACAAAAACAAGCTTTCTAACCCATTTACACGCTAAACCTAACTAATAAAAAAAAGGAAAAAAAAATCTTCAACGTCCGAGACGTCGTATCTTTTCTACACTAACTAACAAACCAAAATTACAATAGATGGCACAGATCCCTAACCTAATGTGTCTAAACAAAAATCAAACTAAGTGTGTGCACCATGTAGGTCACGTGACATGCTTACCTAACCCCTTTTCCTCCATTCAGTTCGACACTTTTATAAGCTTTCAAACAGTCACAAATGAGGAAAACAATAGGGAAACTCAGAGAAGCAATGTTTACATGGTAAGCAAAGCACACACTAACATAACTCTAAAAAGGAAAAAAAAAAACAAGCCAAAAGGTATATAACAAAAAAAAAAACACAAGATACAGAAAACAAAAACTCAAGTTCACACAAATAGGCCGGCTGCCGTCTGCTCTTTGGCGTTTTCCTTATATAGCGTCCCTCCCCTGTCGCACAGCATTCCGATTGGATCATCTCCTACCATCATCCCATCCAATCCGTTTTCTTTTCCCGAATGATTGGTAGCTAAAACAACCAATCAGCTTACATCTGCATCACAGAGAGAGAGAGAGAGAGAGCGACAGAAAACAACAGGGGAGAGAGAGAAATACAAAAGAACACCTACACCACCACTAAACGTCACAAAAGGACGTAACAGTTAGTTAAGAAACACAACTGATCATTGTTAGTTTTATCTCAGGGGCCTGTTTCAATAAGGAGGTTCAACCAACTCTGAGTTTAAACTTGAACTCTGAGTTGACTTACTCTGAAATGGGAAACTCTGGGTTTTCTGTTTCAGAACAGCTGAATTGAGTTAGTTCAGTCGACTCTGAGTAGGTTGACTCGGAGTTAAGCGCGTGCACCACGACTATGAAAAGCCATCATCAATGGAGCTCCGATATTACGATTCACCATGGCAACAGCACGTGACAAAAGGACGTCCGCATACTTCTGAGGCAATGCAAGTTTAATTCTCATCACTGTTATAATATAAAAGGTGAAAACTGGAAGAACTGTAAGTTATTGAAATAATATTAATGTTCATGGTATCCCACATGCAAAAAAAGAAGAAGAAAAAAATAATGCAGGATGCAATAATAAGAGTGTAAATGATTTTATCGTTATTAAACACTCGTTAGGCAATTTACTTCCACTTTTAGAAAATTTTCTTCATTTTTATTGAAAATAAATGCCTTTCTGATGTGATATGTGATGGGAAAAGGAAGAATAGCGAGCTCGGCAAAAGGCGTATTTGAACCCAGTCAATCACATCACAAGTTAATTTTCCGCACCCAATACACTATTGCCTACACCACTGCAGCCACTAGAACATGTGGCAATTTTAACCTGCTGTGACATTGGTGGGTGGAGCTACTGTAAATTTGCACTTAGTAATACCCAGGTGAAAAAAAAGTATACTTGAGTGCATTAAAAAAATATTTAAATACAAGCAAGTACATTTGTAGTACATTATTTATTTTGGTGCTAAATAAAAGTGTCAAAGTTATACACTAAATACACTAATTCAATGTACTTCAGTAGTAC
Organism: Culter alburnus; assembly: GCA_028476615.1. Lineage (NCBI taxonomy): Eukaryota > Metazoa > Chordata > Actinopteri > Cypriniformes > Xenocyprididae > Culter > Culter alburnus. Next base: position 128,408 of record JAOTNS010003817.1, read on the forward strand.
TTCACTGCACTTGGAAAAGTATACTAAATACTTCACTGCAGTTTTTGTGTTTTATTAGTGTATTTGTTAAAAATATGCTTTCATTGCTTTAAAATTAGTTCAATCTTAATAGACTTTTATATAGTAATCCTAAATTTAAATGACATTGATTTTCTTACAAATATATTACTAATATACTAGCTATAACTACATTTTCCCCCAGGTGAAAAAAGTGCAGGAGAATACACTTTATTTTAGTACACAGTACACTTCTATACTTAAAGTGCTCTATTTCCATGCACTTATTTTTTTAATATACTAAAAGCTCATCTTTAGTACTTCTTAGTATAATCTTAAGAACATCTAAGTGTATTCAACTGTGCTATTCTGAGACACCATGAATTTGAACTAAAATGTGCTTTTAATATACTATCTCTGTATTTAAAAAAAAAAAATGTATTTAGTTACCACTTGTAGTACTCTTGAACCCACCTTTCATACACCTTTAAATGTACTCATCAGACATAGGAAATACACTTATGAAGTACTTAAAATATAAGAATAATATATGATAAATATATACAAAACATATTCATAATGTTGTAGGCAATAAATTATAAATACATTTTGTATATATTCATTATATATTAGTCTTATATTTGAAATACATCATAAGTCTATTTTAAAAGTGTTTGAAAGATGGGTTCAAGTGTACTACAAGTGGTAACTAAATACATTTTTTTTAAATACAGAGATATTAGTATGTTAAAAGCACACTTTAGATCAAATTCATGGTGTCTCAGAATAGCACAGTTGAGTACACTTAGATGTTCTTAAGATGATCTTAAGAAGTACTAAAGAAAGCTTTTAGTATATTAAAAAAATAAGTGCATGGAAAAGCACTTTAAGTACATTATGGAAGAGTACTAAAATAAAGTGTATTTTACTGCACTTTTTTCACCTGGGTAGACACTCCGACACTTTCCGTTTGCATTAAGTTTATTTTTATTACCACACTGGCAGATATTGATAATTTTACTTAAGTAAAATGCACTTAATTTAGATTCCCCCAGAAAACAAGACTAAATATCTTATATTATTTTCTTATATAAAAAATCCATATTGATTTAAGAATTTTTAGATATTTGTACTTGAAATAGGATGAAAAATACTCAGTACGAAAAGCATTTTTGCAGTGTGAATGAATGAGTTAACTATTTAAACATCACTTGCACTTTAAAAAGGGGGAGGAGATCGAAGGAAACTCTGGGTTTACCGAAGAAAACCTGCTCCCGACCAGGTTAGGTTCACAGAGTAAGTTACCATGGTAACTGACTCTGAGTAGAAGTTACCTCTCTTTCAGAAACGGGCTTGACTTACCCTGCTTTCTCGGGTTTGACATACCTCCCATTCTGAAACAGAAAACCCAGAGTTTCCGTCATTTCAGGGTTAACATACTCCGAGTTTTCACTTAACCTCCTTTCTGAAACGGGCCCCAGGTCCATTAAATAAGTTATTTTGATTTTAGTAATGTTATTAAACAGTAACTAAGGAATTAACATTAACTAAGAATAATTAATGCTTTATAAGTATTTTTCATGGTCAGTTTTGTAATAATGAATGAAAATGTTAACTAATGAAGCCGTATGTCTTTCAATTTTACTGAACAATAACAAATAATCAGAACATTTCTAATCATTAGGGCTTGTTTTAGTCCAGATTAAAATATATGTTTGAGGCATTTTAAAAACTTCACCAGCAGTTGCTTTGTTTATGGGGTTTCCGAGGTAACCGCTGAACTCTGCTGTTCCATCAGCGCCCTCTGCTGTCAGAGAGTGAGTGTTGTGCATTTTATACGGTTGATGGGGAAAGTATTCTTATATGCATTATAAAAAATTAATAATTGGTAATAAATTATTTACGTTGTTTTGTAATGCCCACGATAACAATACTGTGCATATTCATTATACAATATATCGCATTACCGAATATCGGCACAAGTCTGCGTCACTGCATGGCTGGGATGCCATGTCATCTGGACTAAAGAGGACAAGGACAACCCAAGTTGTTATCAGCGCTCATTTCAGAAGCCTGCATCTCTGATGGTATGGGGTTGCATGAGTGCGTGTGGCATGGGCAGCTTACACATCTGGAAAGGCACCATCAATGCTGAAAGGTACATTTAAGTTCTAGAACAACATAGGCTCCCATCCAGATGTCATCTCTTTCAGGGAAGACCTTGCATTTTCCAACATGACAATGCCAGACCACATACTGCATCAATTACAACATCATGGCTGCTTAGAAGAAGGATCTGGATACTGAAATGGCCAGCCTGCAGTCCAGATCTTAAAACATTTGGTACATCATAAAGAGGAAGATGCGGCAAAGAAGACCTAAGACAGTTGAGCAACTAGAAGCCTGTATTGGACAACATTCCTATTCCTAAACTTGAGCAACTTGTCTCCTCAGTCCCCAGATGTTTGCAGACTGTTATAAAAAGAAGAGGGGATGCCACACAGTGGTAAACATGGCCTTGTCCCAACTTTTTTGAGATGTGTTGATGCCATGAAATTTAAAATCAACTTATTTTCCCCTTTAAAAGAATACATTTTCTCAGTTAAAACATTTGATATGTCATCTATGTTGTATTCTGAATAAAATATTGAAATATGAAACTTCCATATCATTGCATTCTGTTTTTATCCACAATTTGCACTTTTTTATATTCTTTGAAAACAGCGACAACTTCGTTGCAGATGAGGCACACACCGCCTTTGCATTCACAAAGCTAGGCAGGATGAATGCATAGTTGTCTTTCCATTCTTCTTTGTATGCCCTATTTTCGCTGACAACTTTCCACTTTAGACTCTGATAGTGCCATTTTCTCTCACCAGCTAGCTTAACATCACTCTGCACACAACGTAATAGTGTAGGCTACCTCCAGCATGCAAACAATTTGAAAATGCAGTTTAGTAGGCTACGTTAGGATGCTAAGGTATAATTCTGAGTGTTAAAGTAGGCTACGTCAAAAAATTATTACAATAAGTGAGGGTCCATTGTGTAACAAGCAAATTAACGTGTTACACATTTATTATTCACAATATGGAAAGAGGAAATAAAACATAATTATTATGCCAAACTATAACAATATTTTAACCTTTTACCATGTAGTGAGGTGCCATGTGTGGTTTTACCTGCGGTGATCTAATTAGAGTACTTTTTAATGAGGTTGATAAAAGTTTTACAGATATTGTTTGTGTAATAAACTTACATCACTGTCCTACCTAAAACCACTCTGCTGTCAGCTCAAGCTTTTGTCAAATCTGTAATGTTTTTTTAAGAAACAAGATGCTATATATATATATATATATATATATATAATATATATATATATATAATAAAAGGAACCCCAGATGTGTCCACAATAGGGACTTTAAGCAGCAGCTGCTGATACAACAGCAACGGCATTCTGCCGTTCTGTTGCACATGCACAAATTTAACTGCTACTTCTTGACGTTCTACTGTAACCGTCTACTGCGGGAGAGTAGCCGATTTGCCATAGTCGATAATACGTGACAGACTAGATAAGTAAATGTTATGTTCTATGGTTATGTGGTATTTTAGTTGTATCTGTATGTCATTTAATGCCAAAAGCAACCATTCTCTTGCTTTTATTTACATGTAATGTAGGGCTGCATGATATAATCGCACAATATGAAAAATAACATTGAACTTGAATGCGATTATCGCTTAAAAGCGATTATTAGTGCGATTATGAAATCACAAAGGCTGCGATTTATTTATTTATTTTTTTGTGCAGCTTGTCAATGAAGTATGGCTCCAAATGCTAATCCATCTGAAAGCACTGTGAGTTTGAGTCGCTTGTAATGTACATTTGAAAAAGCAACACGCGTCAAACTTCTTTTCAAACACGAGAACCATTTATTAACATCTTGTCTAACAAAAGACAACATTTAATAACATGTTTTTACTCCAAAACTCACTTCATAAAGAAGTTGAGTGTCCTTCTGTGAGATGATGTGGCTTCTTAAACAATAATGCTGCGTTCACACCAGATGCGACTTGCGCGAATAAATCGCGCTATTCGCGCGTAGTTGGACGCGTGAACAGTTTGAGTTTACTCGCGCGTGAAATTCACTGCATGACAGACGCGAATTCGTGTCATGAGAGGGGCTCTCCTGCTCCTTTTGTGAGTCCCAGACTCTCCTCCTACTTTCTGCACTTTTCCTCTGAATAAACACAACTCGTCAGCGGGGAAATAGTTGTAAATTACAGCGAATAAGCTCATTTGGTCGGCTTTAGCTAGCTTGTAGTCTCAATATGTATTTATATATAGCTCAAATTGAGTAAAGACCATTTTTTACAACTTGTCAGATTGTCCGACCTCCTCACTCACTTTCTTTCAAGTAAGATCCTTTTTATTTCTGTTTCTATAAAAGTATTAAGATGTACAGTGAGGCTGATTTTGTCCTCCATTGTTGTTTTGGATTTCTGCCTCAGCTCGCTACGTCACGTCACTACTAGAGCAAGCTCCTGATTGGTTAACGCGGTGCGGAAATTCGCCAAAGTTAAGATTTTTCAAATTGCGCGATTCGCGTCAAACGCCCGAATCACGCCGCAGGATGTCAATTCGTGTCTTTGCATTGACTTAACATGTAAATCACTCGCGCTTATCGCTTCATTCGTGTCTGGTGTGAACGCACCATAAGGCAGTCTTGTGTTTATCAGTCATGTTTAATTTAATCAAAGCATTTCAATCTTCTGTTTATTCAGCTACAGCGATATAATGCGTTATCTTCTTCTGCTGCAGGGCATGATTTTCTGTGCAAGAGCGCCCTCTAGCTTTCAGATGGAGAAGCATTTACTACTGATCACAGAGCCGTACAGCTCTGACAAGCCACGTATAAAATAATCATAGCCTTTGCCATATCGCGTGCGATAAATCGTGCAGCCCTAATGTAATGTATTGTTTACTATGTTAAATGATTAAATGATCCACGCCGTCCTCTTTTTTGTTGCTTAGCGATTTTTGCGTTCTTTAGCTACGGCAGTTGACAGTTTACTTCCGGTCGCCGTTCCATTGACAGCTGTTGCTTAAAGTCCCTATTATCTAATCTGGCCCCCTTTTAAAAAAGTTTGGACACCCCTGGTTTAGAGCATACATGTTTTTGGTTTTGATGCTTTAAATGTCTTAATTGTTTTATGTCTATTTTTGCCCTAGACCTGATGGCACTGAAAGAGACGAGTCATGAACTTAATGTAAGGGAAGAAGGGAAAGAACATAATGATAAACATCATGATTTCATGATTGGAGAAAGATTGACACAGGCTAAAAAGACTTCCTCACAAAAAAAAGCTCAAAAGCCAGGAACTAAAAGTTATTTCACCTGCCAACAGTGTGGAAAGAGTTTTGACCAACATAGAAACCTACAAGTCCACATGAGAATTCACACTGGAGAAAAGCCTTACACCTGCAAACAATGTGGAAAGAGTTTCAGTCAAAAAGGAGGCCTTATAGCCCACATGAGAATTCATACTGGAGAAAAACCTTTCACCTGCCAGCAATGTGGAAAGAGTTTCACACATAAAGGAAACCTTGAAATCCACATGATAATTCACACTGGAGAGAAACCTTTCACCTGCCAGCAATGTGGAAAGAGTTTCACACACAAAAAACACCTTAAAGTCCATATGAGAGTTCACACTGGAGAGAAACCTTTCACCTGCCAGCAATGTGGACAGATTTTTGCACGTAAAGGAAGCCTTATAGTCCACATGAGATCTCACACTGGAGAAAAGCCTCACACCTGCAAACAATGTGGAAAGAGTTTCAGTCAAAAAGCAAGCCTTATAGCCCACATGAGAATTCACACTGGAGAGAAACCTTACACCTGTCAAGAGTGTGGACAGAGTTTCACTGTAAAAAGCAACCTTATAGTCCACATGAGAATTCACACTGGAGAGAGTCCATTCACCTGTGAACAGTGTGGAAAGTATCAGTGGAAAAAAAAACCTTATAGTCCACATGAGAATTCACACTGGAGAAAAGCCTCACACCTGCCAACAGTGTGGACAGAGTTTCAGTCAAATAGGAAACCTTAAAGTCCACATGAGAATTCACACTGGAGAAAAGCCTCACACCTGCAAACAATGTGGAAAGAGTTTCAGTCAAAAAGCAAGCCTTATAGCCCACATGAGAATTCACACTGGAGAAAAGCCTTACACCTGTTAACAGTGTTGAAAGAGTATCAGTGGAAAAGGAAACCTTGAAGTCCACATGAGAACTCACACTGGAGAGAAACCTTTCACCTGCCAACAGTGTGAAAGAGTTTCAGACATAAAGGTAGCCTTAAAGTCCACATGAGATCTCACACTGGAGAACCTTACACCTGCACTCTGTGTGGGAATGGCTTCAAACGAGAACAAAACCTAATGCCGAGTTCAGACTGCACGATTTTCAAAGTAGTCGGGTCACTGTTCTTTTCACACTGCATGACTATCTTGGCCAGCATTCAGTCGCTGCTGCGTTCATACTGCACGATGGATCGGCGACAGAAGGTTTCACACTGCGTGACTTTACAATAGGAAGAATCGCCGACAACTCTGTCTGGCACGCAAACTACATTTCACAACCAAACACACGCGAGACCTGACAAGGAAACAACGCGCGCAAGACCAGAGTTCTCACGTGAGACTGGCCCTGCGTCTCAATCAGCTCCCTAGCTCCCTAGGTAGTGAATCAGTACATAATGAAAGTGAATGTGGCTGATACCCTGATCAGTGCCCTGACTACTGAACTAGGGAGCTGATTGAGACACACAGTGGGATTATTATTAAAAATAGTAGCCCGCATGAAGCTTGAAATACGAATTGCCTGTGCGCTGATTTGCAGTGAAAACAATACAAAGAAAAGAAGAATATGGAGGAAATGTTTGGGGAGACGCAAAGTACAAGGATTGTGTTTTCTGCAATGACAGTTGGAGCTAAATACATAACTTTTCAATGTGCTGCTGTTGCGGATGGTCAAGCAAATGTTTGTGCTTTGTTTCTGTTTGATAGAATTCTAATGTTTATGTGAATGAAGCCATGCTTGCTGATGTTGTGGTCTATAACTCCTCCCCGAACTCCACGCTGCTCTGTATCTTGCTCTCTCATTGGCTGTAGTCATCGCCGATGTAGTTTTCAGTCAGAACACTTTTCACACTGCAGGATTTTGAATCGCCGACAGGTCCAGATATTTAGCATGCCAAATATCTCACAGGCGTCGGCGACTCGTCGGCGATTCTATCAGATCGCGTCTTTGCTCATTCACACTGCGTGATTGTCACTCGCGTGAACGAGCACCGATTTGCCTGTGATTTCGGGCATTTGTCGGCGATTTCTCAAAACCTGTCGGCGAGCCAAAATCGGGGCTAAAATCGTGCAGTCTGAACTCGGCTTTAGGGAACACATGAATATTCACACTGGAGAGAAGCCTTTCACATGTGATCAGTGTGGAAAGAGTTTCAGATTTAAAGGTCAACTTGCAGCCCACATGGAAGTTCACACTCAAGAGAACTGTTTAAGGAATCGTCGCTGTGGAAAGAGCAGAGGTGTAAAGAGTACCTGAAAACCATACTTGAGTAAAAGCAGAAATACCTGACAGCAAAAAATTACTCCCATTACAAGTTACAAATTCTAATACAACTTGAGTAACAAAATCTTGGAGCATCTGATTTTAACATTACTTTAGTATTTTACTCATGCTAAATGTAGGCTCAGAGATGCACTAGTCTTCGATACCTGAGAGAAATTGTAGTAAAAATAAGCAATTGATTTGATTGATGAGAAATCATGTTTATATTCTAAAATCAAAATAAAATGAACACTTCAACATTGTAATAAATCAAAAGTCTACAAAAAGTCTCAGTTAAATGCAGGGGCGCAGGAGACATTTTCAAAGTGTGGGGGACCAAGCTGCGATCCGGGAGGGGGGGTGTAGGTGTTGTACTTGTATTATTACAATAATAATAATATGATATTAAAAATTAATATGATAGTTGCTTCCTTATATGCTATATTACAATATGTCATCAATCTCGAGAGTATGTATATTAGTTAATAAATAAGTAGACGGATCCACTATTGGCTATAGCCTATCCTGATGGACTAGTGGCAGTGTTTTCGATTAGCGTGCAAGAGGTTCTGGGTTCTAATCCAACCATGTATGATTTTTTTTCTCATTAAAACAAAATATGTTCATCACTGATTGTATATCAAAAGCAGGGACACGTTTATGCGTATTTTGTTTTGTGATTTCAACGTAACGAATAGAGAGAATTGAAGCGCTCGTCCGTGTGAAGACTGCGCAGTGAGCATGAGCACGGAGAACTCTGATAACAGCGGCAACGAGCACTCAACATGATTTCAAAAACAACACATCCCAGCGTCAGATCGCCTATTATTAACACAAATTGATAATCAACTAGGTGTTTCTTTTGTATTAGATATCACCTTCAATCAAAGTGCATGCCACTGATAAGCATTGTAAATGCAGTATTACAGTATACACATATCAATTAAACGCACAGATCTCCTCTCGTGCGTCTTCCCCACTGCATTGGTGGTCGAGGCAATGACTTTCGTTTCGCTTTCAGATATCTCTATGATAGATGCCATCAATGCTTTTAACTTTCTAGATGTAATTACCAAAATCAAAACTGTCTATAAATCTTCAAGAAAACTTCAGTCAAGCCAGCTCGTGCGTCAACCTGAGATCAGCCTCCTTACTTAAAGTGTCAAATTTCTCAGTTTCTGAATGGACGGTTTGGCTTGATTGACAAACGCTAACGTCCAGGCATGATTTATATACCATCGACCTGTCCTAAAATGTTAGCACGCTTTGATCGGTTGTTCGGAGATCCCGTGTTTCTCCGTTCGAAAGCGCATTTCCTGTTCTTCACATCCGCGACAAAACAGTTGATTATTTACGAATGAAAGCTCACAGAAACGTGAAAATGCTTTCATTTGAAAGAAAATATCCTAAGCTAAAATGTGATATATTGTGACTGATCGAAGCAACCCTTATCAAAAGCGGGGGTTGACTTCTGTTTTTTCACAACTGCGGGGGTCCTGACCCCCCTGTCCCCTGTGCCAACGCAAGTGCCCAAAAATGCCACAAGTACACAAATATCCTTCATAAAGGTCTTGTCAATACAGCGGATAAATAAAATAATGTTAAGTAGATACAGTCAACTTGCTCTGGATGTGTTGGTTTCTGTCAGAGCAGGGACTAGAACTCAAGTCTCCAGTATGAGAGTCAGACTCCCAATCTTTGAGCCAATGGAGAATGGTGAATGCAACAGTAAGACGTACAGTAAGAGAAGTTGAGATGCAGAATAAGTTTTTAATAAAAGTTCAAGTAACAAAAAATCCACAGCTGAAGCAAAAACAGCAAAAGAAGTTCTCAAAAAAACAAACTGTCCAAATGGGCATCCCACAAGAATAATCCAAAGATGAGAAAGTCCACAAAAAAATAACAGAGAAGGAATAATCCACAGGCAAGAGAAAAATGAAAAAGTCTCAGAGATAGAGAACACTTACTCAGGCAACTGGCTTCAGAACAACTAAACACCAAGCAAAGAAGCTATGAGACAGAGTCGTTTAAATACACACAGCTGAACGAGACACACAGGGCCATGTGGGTTTGGATTTTGTTTTCCCTTCATAATAAAAACCTTCATTTAAAAATGGCATGTTGTGTTTATTTGTGTTATCTTTGATTCATATTTTAAATTTGTTTGATGATCTGAAACATTAAAGTGTGACAAATATGCAAAAAACTAAAAAATCAGGAAGGGGGCAAGCACCTTTTCACACCACTGTATATAGCACTTTATTCAATAGATTGCTTAAAATTAAGCAGCTTTACAGTATCAAACATGAAAAACAGTGTCAGTGCCTCATTTCATCAGAAGCACAACTTCATTTTGTACTATTACGGCTATCCAGTGTGTTCATGTTTTCACCCGAGGAGATCTTACCTCAACGAACTCAAACACATCATAGAAGCGTTCCACGCGAGTGAAGGCAGAGCCTCGGCGCACACCTCCTATTACGTTATCGTCACGGACCAATGGTAGTACGAATGTGTTTTACAGCGGGTTTTTGTTGTGAAAACCTGGCTACCCTGCTTATCACCGGTGCAGTCATGACCTCATCTAAATCAAACACCTCCGATTAACAACTAACTGCTAATGCACTCACAGTCATGTAAAGTACAAGTTTGGTTGAGTACAGGCAAGATAAAGTACCTTCAATGCCTTCTTTATAGCAGAAACAAATTGCTGCAGAAAAAGTTAGGTGCCATGCAAAAAGGTTAATTGCATTACTCATCACAAATGTACAGTGAAGTTGAAAGTACATTTACTTGTTCAAAATATAGTCAAGTACAGAGTTATAGTTACTGTATTTAAGTAACTTTTTGGAAATATTGATGTAACTACTGTACATTTACTCAAATACAAAATAATACACCACTGGTAAAGAGTTTCACAGACAGGAAAACTACAAGAACCAAAGAGAAGTTTCCATGGCTTCAGTGTGAGAAAATTTTCCCATATCAGAGCCATCTTGGTTACGTATGTAACCTTCGTTCCCTGAAGGAGGGAACGGAGACGTACGTCAAAAGTGAACCGACAAATTGGGATATCGCTAGAGAGCCCTATCACCTTTGAGTGTAACTAAATGAGCCAATGAACATTGGCATGCGAGCTTTGCGTCATGCGCACCACCCCTGCAGCGCAGGAATAGATGCGGAAATGAGAGCACTCGCACTTTGTTTTTGCTACCCACACTTCAGCGAAGGCACAGGAACTATGGCAACAGGATTTACAGTTCTCGTCGGTTCACTACCTGAATCTTGAAGGGAGTGGTAGGAACCTTGGGCACATATCCAGGACGAGGTCTCAGGACAACGTAAGTGTCACCCGGCATGATTCGTCGACCGAAAGTGCATGCAGGTCCCCTACCCTCTTGATGGAGGTCAGTGCAACCAGGAGTACTTTCCTTAAGGGACAGCTCTTTTAACTCAACTGACTCCTCGTCCTCCCTGACCTTGCACAGAAGCTGTGCGAGCAGGTTCACTGGGGGAAACGCAAACTTGCATAGACCCCGGGCCAGCTGTGTGCCCGTGAATCCGTGCCGAGAGTGCCCTTGGTCAGGGAGTAAAACAACTGACAATGGGCTGTGTCCGGGGAGGCAAACGGATCTATCTGAGCGGTCCGAACCACTGCCAAATCAGCTGGACCACCTGGGGATGGAATCTCCATTCTACTGGAAGTGGAGGCTGCTCTGAGAGCTTGTCAGCTGCATGGTTGAGCACACCTGGGATGTGAACGGCACAAAGCGACCTCAGATTATTCTGACTCCAAAAGAGGAGATGGCGGACAAGTTACAACATGCGACGGGAGCGTAGACCGCCCTGGTGGTTGATTTACGCAACAGTTGCAGTGGTGTCCGAACCAGAGGTTGTGTTAGACTTTAACATTGTCCGTCAAAATCCGTCATCATCTATTATTACCCGTCATTTTAATTTTCATATTTGAATTATAATTAAAATATTTGTTTTATATATTATAATTAAAATATGAAAATTAAAATGACGGGTAGCCTAATTCACACGTGAAATTTATCTGTACTGTAGCCGCCTAGTATAGGCTACGTGTTGGTAGCCATTGAAAACGTAGTTTCATATTTATGTTTAAATAGTCCTGTGTTATGTTTTAAATGAATCTATTTGATTATGAAAAGTGAACAGGATGAGCATTTTCGCAATATATCGGGAGACATGGAGTGGGTCAGACATGATTTTGACCACTTCATTAAGTTTTGTTTTGTAGAAAGCCTTTCTTTAAAGTGAATTTCATTTTGTAAAAATTGTATCTTAATTTTAATAAATGTTTCATTAACCAATTGCCTGGATGTAATAAATAAGAAGCAAATATAGCAGAAAATATAATCATGACATGGAGGCGCGGGCGCGATCACTGGGGCATGAACTGGAGCGTGTCTTAAAGGCTAAATGAACCGAAACTCAGCGCATAGGCTGCTTGCCTCAGAGACGTGAGAAATATCTCTATAGAAAGCTTCAAATATCTACTTTAACGAAAATGAAATAATTCAAAATGAAAAGAAAATAGATTATGTAGCCTAAGCCGAATGAAATGTGCATTCTCTCTCTATGAGGAGCGTCCACTATGAGGAGATGATGAGAGTCAGCAATGTCAACTTCATCTTTGCAGCCGACACTGATTCAGAAAACATTACTTTATTAATAAACAATTAAAATGTCTCCTTGCTGTTTTGGTCACATTCATAAGACCAATATATATATATATATATATATATGTAGCGCCCCCTACCCTCTTAGGATTTACCACGCCCAAGTTCTGTTAGGGTGGAGCACCGGGTTTCGACAAGTTTATAAATTATTACACACCTCTGATATTAATAATATTTATAAGCTAAGAATTAATTTCTTTAGTTTAGATTAATTTCATTAATTTCATAGTAAATGCTGAAAAAAAAACACCTATGTTAAAGGACTTATAATACAGGTAAGTATAACTCAATAGACCAGGTAAGTATGGTTAAATACAACAAACTACAATGTTTTATTATCACAGAGAATAATTCAATAAATAATCAAGATGTCAATAATATGTCAATAAATAGATTAAAATAAAAATAAATAATAAATAGTTTACTAGATAAACCAATAAATCAGTATCTGCAGATGACTGAACAGGAATTTATAACCATATATAGACACGGAATTGGTGCCTAGACGGTAACCATAGCAACGATACACTCGATAGACAACAAACACATACAAACACAACAAACACATCTGTGGGCCCACACACACACATCCATTTAAAAACACCACCGTTGCAGGCCTGAGTCGTTGCTTGAGTGCGTAGTGGCCTAATAAAACTCAAACTGGCCTCTTCACTCCAAGGAGCAAAATAAAACAACAGAGTACCTCGATCCAGCTGTAGTGACGCACTCAACTGCAACAAGCGGTCCGCTCGTTCTCTCACTCGCTCCACCGACTGCAACCAAAGTCCTCCGTAACGGAGTACAATATCCAGCGGTGCCAGAGGAACTCTGAATCTCGCGGGGACTCTCTGTCGGTGTCAGAGGAGCTCGTAATATATAGCCGATCAGAACTCTGTCATTGCTTCAACAATGTTGCGTCCCAATGATACTGTACTGTACTGGTGTAGTAGAGATGAAGCATACACGGATATCCACAATCAGGGTACTTTAATCAAACGAAGGAGAGAACTACACACAAATACACAGTAGTTTAACAATAGGACAGACAAGGAGTGAAGGGAGTGAGTCCATATATATAGGCAGTGCTAATGAGAGAGTCCAGGTGCAGGTGATCAGTGATGATTGGGAGATGACAAGGGAAGTGAGTGCAGGTGTGGAGACTAGAGGATTGGGGAGTCCGGGAGACAAGGGATCTGTGACAGATACACTGTTACACCCCGTATTCTCATCCGAACGTAAATGCTTAAAACATTCAAATAGACAACAATCTATAAATAAAATGCTGACGGAGTAGATTCTTGCCGAAAAAACTCCCACTTTACAAACAAAATAATCTTAAAAACTGCAACTCCCCACGGAGGAAAATAACTTGCGTCTCATTCTCTTCAGTCCTTTAACCGTTCTCCTCACTGAATCATACTCCACCAATCAGAATACACCTGCTAGTAAAAAGGGGTGGGACCATAACTATTACAAGCCAATCGAAAGGAATGACTTGCTTAACCAAATTTGCATACAAAGATTATAAATACCGGTTAATACTCTTAAAAATAAACACAGTAACGAAGTCAACCTTCAATGTGTACATTTAAAAAGCACATGGATTTAACCCAGGGTACACATTTATATATATATATATATATATATATATATATATATATAGAGAGAGAGAGAGAGAGAGAGAGAGAGGAGAACACAAATATAATTATAATACAGAAAGAAAAAGACAGGACACACTGTACTGGAGCCTTTTTATTTATTTTGTAGACTGACAACATCACACCATACTGTCAGCTGAATGCAACAGTACCCATCCTAAGGCTGTTTCTGGACAGAGAATCTGACCTCCGCCCCTATCTGCGCCTGACCAGACAATCCATAGTCAACCTCATAGCTGCACTTCCTTATGAGGTTGACCATGGAAGGTCAAAAGACATCAAGGTGGTCATGTTTCTTTTCTGGCTGGCACATGCTGCATCCTATCGGGTGGTTGCCTCAGCCTTTGGGATCCCCAAGTCAACAGTGCAGAGTGGTGCACAAAGTCAGCAGGGCTGTTCTTGCCCTGCTAAAAAATATGGTGCGTCTCCCTCAGGGTGAAGAGCTGGAGGAGGTTGGTGCAGGGTTTGCCAGGCTGGCAGGGTCTCCCGCTTTTCACATGGCAGTCGGAGCCATTGACATCTGAATAAAGCCACCTGCCGTCAACGCAGCCTGTTATTTTAACAGGAAACTGTTCCATTCTGTGCAGCTCCAGACTGTATGTGACCACAGAGGGAAGTTTCTAGACATCTGTGTTGGCTTTCCTGGGTCTGTCCATGACGTGAGGACCCTGAGGAACAGCGCCATTTACAGCAGGCAGCTGTATCCACCTGAGGGCCGGTGCATCTTGGGAGATGGTGGGTACCCCTGCCTGACATCACCCATTATCATCATGACACCCTACCGCGAGCCTGTTGCCTCACCTGTTGATGCCCGCTACAATAGGCATCATTCCAGGGCAAGATGCGTAACTGAGAGGGCCTTCGGGATGCTGAAGACCTGTTGGAGGTCCCTCTTTTTTAAAGCACTAGAAGTGAGCCCAGACTTCACCCCCAGATACACAACATGTGCTTTGCAAACGGTGACATAATTGACGCAGAAGTGGATGACGATGATGTCAACGAGGACAACGGCGAAGCCAGAGAAGTAGTGTGTGGGGATACCTTGAGGAACCGTCTGGCAGCAGCAGTTTCGGCACCAGATATCTACATACCTGCACTAATAAAACATGATTATGTTTAAAATCATGTATCTCAACTCAACATTGTTACAAAGTTCTATAAATGTTCTGTTCTAATATAAATCACACCCCCAGTTAAACAAATTAATAATAAATTAACTAATGGTCATAGTAATTATAAAGATTTTTTGCTGCTATTATTAAAAATATTCTAATCAACATACAATTTGTCATTGGTTTTATTATATCATAGTAACACTGGTTTACATCTGGTTATAGCTCTAAAATGTGCTAAATTATAGCTGAGGACAGAAACACGAAATCCAAGAGAAATCACACCAGAGATTTTTGTTTTTTACCATTGATTTTTTCATTTATTATTATTGCTGTTGTTATTATTTTTATTATTATTATTATTCATTACAATTATTTTTTCATTAAAGTTTTGGCAAGGACCTCCATTAAAGTAAGGAACCTCTCTTCCCTAGCTGCAGCCTCTCTTCTCATTTCTTCATCCCTCAGCTCCATTCTCGCCCTAAAGTCTTCTTCTCTCCTTCTAGCTTCTTCCGCTCTCTCTTTTCTCTCTTCTTCTTTTCTCTCTCTCTCTCTCTCTCTCTCTCTCTCTCTTCAAACTCTCTTTTTCTTCTTTCCTCTCTCAGATTTTTCTGGTCTTCTCTCTTTGCCTCCCTTTCCTCCAGTTCTCTCAGATAGATTAAAAGATCACTCTCTCCTGACCCTCTCTTTCTTTTTCCGCCAGTAACAGAGGGAGAGGAACCAATAGCATCATCTTGGTTGCCAGATTGTATTAGCACTGGTGGGGTGATGGATGGCTTAGAACCTAATGCAGCATCCATCACCCCATACCACTTCCAAGATGCTGCTGTCGCTTCCCCTCCCTCTGTGCTGACCCCTGACTGTGGACACTCAAGATCCTATAACATTTACAGGGAAAAAAAGACAATTAGTTCAATATTGAATATAAACTAATTACTCATATTTATGTCAATACATGTTAAAATGCAACATCGCATTTACTTACTTTATATTTTTGCTTCAAATGTTCTCATTTCTTCTTTACCCACGCTGCTGAAATTTTTCCAGTCAGTTTTTTTTCATGGGTGAAAGCTCTTATATACACAAAAGAGAATACAGTAAGTAAATATATTCACTGTTATTCACAACATCTGTGAAAATCTTGGAATGTATGAAAGCAGTCCATTAAGCCTAAACACAGAACAGATTTTACTAATTTAAACCTAATAACAAGCAGCACAAACAGTAGTAATAACAAACTGGAAGACATAACCCTATTTAGCCCAGGCAAACCTCAGTTTGCCACATTTTCTTACATATATCTGAATACCTTACAGTAAAGTTTCTATTAATATCAAAGATTAATCTGTCATCTAAACACTTATGCACTGGAGCAGTGTTGGGTAACGTTAGATGTGTATGATTTAATGTACCCTGTAATAAAAAAAAATATCCTATTATGCTTCTTAATTTATATGCTTACATCATTATTAACATACATATTTTATTAAATAAGCTTGACTAAATTTGATTACTTTTATTTCGATTTAATCAGCCTAAAGAACTGGTTTTCAAGCTGCACAAATATGGAAATTAGCTTTCAGGTTAGACATTTTCCAGAATCCCCACAACAGGTGATCAAAGAAACTTTATCCTCTTGGGTGACCCTTTGGTTTGTCACTTCTCCTGCTATCAGGAAGCATAGGGTGTCGTAAAAGCAATCAGTACTGGTTTTATCTGTAGACGGGCTGGAGCCGGAACCTTGATTCTGAATTAGAAATATGTTTTGAAAGAATCATCTGAATGATTCATTTGTCTGGTTCGTCCACAGTTCCTACAACAAACTGTCTGAGGAACTCAACTGTCTACCTGACAGGTACTCAGATGGACTCCAGTTACAGCTGTGTGAAAGGGACTTGCTGTGTCTTCTGTCATATGAGAGAGATTTGCAGTGGCTTCTCCTCTGCTTTCCGTGTGAGCGGGACTTACTGGGACTGCTTCCACCATTTGACTAAGACTTGCTGTGCCTTGTCCTCTGCTTGCTGTGCGAGAATGAATTACTGGGGCTTCATCGGTCATATGAAAGAGACTGGCTAAGGCTTCTCCTGCCATGTGTTGAGAGAGAATTCTTGGGGTTTCTTGTCTTAAATGATGGGGAGGGGCTGGAGCTTCTATTGCCATGTGATGAGAGGGACCGACTGAGGCTTTGCTGCTTGCTGGTTGAGATGTTGGGCTTGCTGCCATGTAAGAGGGTCTTGCTGGGGCTTCTCCTGCTGTGTGAGAGGGACTTGCTGGGATTCATACTATTGTGTGAAAGGGATTCAGAGGGATTCCTGGGGCTATATGTGAATGGTCCAGAAGGACTGCTTTGGCTTGGATGGATGTCAACAGTACCCCCTTTTTCTGCTTAGATGACAATGAGTAACAAATATTACAAACTAGCGATGTCCTGAGCAGATCTCTCAAAAGTCAGCATCTGATAAGTAAAGCTCATCAAGTAAAGCTCATCTAATAAAGCTTTCTTTTTTACTTATTGGTAAACTGATTAGTTACAATAAATAAACTAAAAGGTGATCTGACAAGAACATTTTTATCTGCACTGTGTACGTGTCTATTGTGCAAATCCTCTTTTGGAATCTTTATTTTCAGAGTGTCCTGGCAAATCCCAAAAAACTAAATATACTCTATATTAAATCTCTTAGATCGGGGTACAAAAAAAAAAAAAAAAAAAAAAAGAAACATGCTGACTAAAATCTTGGCAAATAAATCAAGCACATTTACAGTTATGGAACAATAAACATTAATATAATACAACAATTTAATTTAAGCTCAGCTAGAAAATTGTTTAACGAACCCCAAAGAGAAATCACATTCTTCTGAACTGTTTTGGGCACATTGGGAAGAGGAGGAAGATCATCTGCAGGGGAAGAGAAAACAGCCATTATTAAAACTTATTAATAATGGGGGAATGGGGGAAAATAATGCCTTGGCCAAGATTTTTAAGTTTAGGACTGTAGTTGAGAATTCTTTCTAAGGCTGCCCCTTAACTGTTGACCTGCAGTAATAATCATTCAAACATCCTCCACTGGAAATGGTGAAGTCACAATATGACAGATAGTAAGCAAGGCTCGAAATTGTGAACATTGTGTTCTCCCTAAATTTACTTTGTGCAAGTGCAAATAATTGGTGTGGTGCGACCTGTTTTCATTTCTCTACAAAACGTTCACTAATTACAATGAGCCGATGCAATCTCCCTTTCACTGTGCTCCGTTGACAAAAGCTGAAGAGAGAAGATGAAAAGAACAGTTCTAATGATCTAAATAAATGCATGCTATTGTTAAGAGCATTTTCAAGCTGCTGGCACATGATGACCTCAAGACAGACGTAAGCACTATTAAAAGGCAGAAACTTGTTACGTACTTGTTTGCTGATAAGCTTGGGTGTCACAGCAACAGCTGCTGCTTCACATTCATTCACCTCACCATCAGGGAGGTCACCTGAAGTAATAATCATACAACATAGTACTTTTGAGCTGTTATAGTGTGTCTTACGTTGTTCTTAAGAAATGTATTAAAACAGCAACAATACTACCACCAACAGGTAGGCTGCGTCCGAAAACCTAGGTAGCTGTCTTGCTGCCTCGCTGTCTTATAAGAGAATGACTTATACAGCAGCGTTTGTGCATGAAGGTATCTCACGAAACTGATTTCGGACAGACTTCTGAGACAGCCTAACAATTTAATGATCTACAGCAATATAGCGCGAGCTTTGGTGAGAACTAAACAAATAATTACTACAGCAGTATTTTCTCGATAGAAATGATATCAAAATTTAAATATGTTGGTCAAAATTGTACATTTATACACAAACTGAGCAGCAAACGCAACTTTCGAACGCCATCTTTATTTTTCTAGCTCAACTGTCACAGAATGGAAAGCACAGGATTGTGGGATATCAAAGGCAGCGAAGGATACATCTATGCTTTCTTCAAAAATCGATCAGATAAAGGTATCTCATGAGACAGGTGAAGCTAACATTGGATTCGGACATGCCTCGATGCCTTGCTACCTTGAAATGTGTCCCTCAGAAGGCAGCATTTTCCAGTTTTTGGACGCAGCCGTAGTGTTTGTCAGCGTAAATTATAGATTTTATTCTAAAGAAATTTACCAGACTAAAGTATGAATTTTCAATGTCCAGCATTTTTGTGATTTTCTTTCCAGCTACTGTAAATGCTGTTGTCCGACATAAAAGCAAGTGCAGAAAGGTAAATTACTTACATTATCTTTCGGGCAATCTAATCTGTGTTCTCATTGTTATACGGTAAGGGCCGCTGTTCAGCTTTGAACAAAAACATTTTCTTAGCTGGGGGCCATTTAAGTTGATAAAATAATAGTGCTAGCTAGCTACTTAAACATGATAGCACAATAAGATTGTTAAAAGTAAACTACCTACCTACCCATTTCATAGTCAGGGTAGCTCTTCCTTTTTTTTGTCTGTCTCTTCTCAAAAAAAACTTCTCTTCCTCGGGACAACTCAATTCAGCAGTGGTTGTAAAATCATAGTTTTCACAATCCTTTCTGTTATCTGAAAGCCATTATTATGCACACACACACACACACACACACACACACCTGTTCTTTTCATTTACTGTTGTTCTGTACACAGGTTATGCACTATTGAATGAGCCTCCTCTAAAGCCCTGGGTCATTGTGAGCAGTGCTGGGAAGGTGGAGTGTGCCCATTGGACCTGCATGGCAGGGGTAGCTGAGACCTGTACTCATGTTGGTGCGCTCTTGTTGAATTCTCAGCACAAACACAGTCACTGATGTGCCAACATACTGGGTTTTGCCCAGTAACTTCAGCAAGATTCACCCAGAAGTGGGATATAGGATCGACTACACCTCAGTTGCACAAAGGAAGACATTAGACCAGCAAATAAATACACAGTCCACAGTACCAGCCATAAGGAGTCAGGCACAGAAACGGAAAACTCCTCCAGGTAAAACAAGTGGCCTCACAATAGAGCTGGTGTATTATGGTATTTTTCCCATCAGCCATCGCGGCGCTAGAGCTGTTACGTCACGCGCACATACTCTATTGCAGAGCTTTCAGAGCCCAACCTCGAGTGTTTCTGTACTGTTGGTGAAAGACCTGGATGGAAAAGTAACGCTTTGTTTGGGGTTGGTTTCTATAGGTGGGAGAGGTCTGTTGAAGGTCCAACTGGTGACGTCTTGAGCAGAATTTTGACGGTCAACGGATCTGACTGTGAGCTGAAAGAAGTGGTGATCATCGATGGGACGGGCGAGATTAGTGTGACGTTGTGGGACAGCATCGTCAGCCAGGCTGAGGGTGGAAAGTCATATTCTTTCAAGGAGCTGTCCAGAGAGAGAGAAGAGAGACGGGAGCATCCGTCTGTGTACTGGGCCGACAAGTGCCATTGAGCAGATAGACAATTTAGAAGTGCCAGAGGGAGGAGGAGGCGGCGATGGATCAAAGGCGCTTTTCAGTGCCACGATAAAGGGCATCAACGTTACAATTCAGCGCAAGTGTGCCAGCTGCCAGTTCAAGCAGAGGGAGTTCGTGGAGAAGTCCCTGACGCACAGGTGTGAGAGATGCAACCTCAAGCAGTATGTTTAACGATGCAGAGGCCATAGAAGACCACTTTCTGCAGACGGCACTTTTTGATATGAAGGTTAACGTGGTTGGATTCAGTCAATCGAGCCTGCGGATGCGAGACATGCTTCTGCCGCAGATGAGCAGGAGACTGGCAATTCAGAAGAAAGCTCGGCACCAATGGCAGAAGTAGTTGACACTCAGGTGGCAGACCAAGCCATGGTGATGGTGGCAGATCAAGTTGAAGCAGAGCTCGTTGAGGAAAGCGAGGTGCAGCTGACCGAGCGAGTTGAAGAGGAGCCGGCTGAGGCTTAAGTAATTAATGTTCTGAGTTCAGGTTGTTAAGAAGAGAGTGGTGTAAAATAGCTTTTTGCTAATGAAAAAGAATAATATGCCTCAATTTGGATACGGCGCCCAAACTTGGGTTTGTGCTGAAATGGGTCGTCATAATCAATCCAACGTAGATTTGGGCTTTGCGCCACACAAGTGTTGTTTATAAGATTTAATAAACGTTCTGATTTAATGTCCAATAAATAACTGGACTGGAATTTAACTGGACTACAGGTGTTCGGAATGAACTTTAATTAATCATGGTGTACAAAATAAAGACGTTGAGACAAAAAGTAAATTATACCTAAATAACTTGTAATATTTGTTTTTTTTTGGCTACACGTGTTCGTATCTAGTGATAGGTTGAGTAAGGCATGTCTATTACATTGAGGATGAGTCCTTCAGGTGCACTTGTAGAGTAATAGTCAGTGGGGCGGTTTGGCAACACTGGACTGTGACTGGAGCACTGATGGCAGGAAATAGCTCTGGTAATGATCCGGAAATGGAAGATGAATCAGTGGGAGTACAGGAGGGAATGAATGGTGGAAAGTAATCAATTGGAAAAGAAAGAAAGCTAATAGTCAAGGATCATTTACGGACAGTGGAAAGGAGGAACACACGTGAGTAGGAAAAACATAGAATAATATAAAGTAATGATGAAATTTGCAGAATCAGGCATGACGATAAATCCAATTAAACTGACAAAATCTCTGAATAAAGTGTTAGGAGAAATAAAATGGTGCAAAGACTCTGAGAGATGGCAACGTGATTATCATGTGTAAGGATGAAAAACAACAAAAGAAGGCACTAAGTATAAATTCGATGCTTGGACTATCAGTGTCTTGCACATTGATGAAGACGAAACCCTGGGTTAGAGGAGTAATAACTGGAATTCCTACTGATGTGAATACTGATAAAATTAAAAGTTGCGTCAAAGGGGGGAAGATAATTGGAGCAAAACAGCTGCAATATGTGAAAAATAAAGAAAGGATGGACAGTCTATCAGTTATGCTTCAGTTTGCTGAGGAAAGAATGCCTGAGAGGGTAAAAATAGGATACGCAAGTTACCCAGTAAGACCTTACTTGCCTCCTCCGCTTAGATGCTTCAAGTGCCAGAAGTATGGCCATGTTAGTGCTGTTTGCAGAGGAAAACAATGTTGTGCAAGATGTGGGGGTGATCATGAATATGGTAAATGTGGTGAAAGAGTGAAGGCAAAATGCTGCAATTGTGGAGGTGAGCATAGTGCTGGCTTTTGGGGATGTATGGCGCACAAACATGCTGTGAAAATTCAAAATGTGAGAATAACTGAGGGGTTAACTTACGTTGAAGCAGCACAAAAAGCAAAACAAAATGAGCAGATACAGAGAGAGGTAAAAATACAAAAATAGACTGGGAATACTTTGGTTCAAAGTAAGAAAAAAGAGGATAGTTTGGTGATCAGGAAAATGGAATTTGTTTCATTTATGGCTGAAGTGGTAAATTGTTCTTCTCAGACAGAAAGCAGAACGGAGAGAATTAAAATCTTAATAAGGGCAGCTGAGAAATACTTGAATGTAGCAGGTGTAACATTGGAAAAAATAAATGACATGCTAAAGACTCAATCAAGTACTCAAACAGCATGTGGAAGTACATAATAATAATGGTTTCAACGATTCTGCAATGGAATGTCAGAAGTCTTATTGCAAATGGATCAGAATTTAAAAAGTTTATAGATCTATTAGATAAGAAACCAAACATAATTTATGTACAAGAAACATGGTTAAAGCCTAAATTGAATTTTGTTCTGCAAGGGTATAATATTGTAAGGAAAGATAGAAAAACAGGCAATGGAGGTGGGGTGGCCACTTTTATAAAAAAAATGAATTAGAATTCAGAGTTATTAATGAGACTATGAATTGGTGGTTGTAGAAATATGCAAAGAAACATAATATTATAATAATAAAATATTATAATCCTTATAATAGATTAAGATTTAGAAAAGGTTATAGGGTCAGGAAATCATAAAATCTCCACACCAAATTATTTTAATGCACATAGCACTTTATGGGGAAGTAGTAAAGATGATCATAATGGGGATGTTGTTGAAGAAATAATAGATAGTAATGGGCTTTGTCTAAATGATGGTAGAAAACAATAATAGATTTGGTACGTGGTATTGGGTCAGCTATAGATTTAACATTGGTTTCTGAAGATATAGCTAGTAAATGTGTATGGGATGTTTGGGAAGATAATAATATGGGTAGTAATCACTATATAATTGTATATAAGGTAGGGATGAGTGTAATAGAACATAATGTGATTTTAGCTCCAAGATGGAGATTTAATAAAGCAAACTGGTATAACAACTCAAACTCTTTACAAAAAAGGTTGAGTCATTATCACAAGGGGTTTTGAATATTGTTACCTTTTACTGATTGGACAAGAATGTAAAGCACAGAAAAAACAAAACTGCAAAAAGCAAAGTCCCAAAACAATACTGTGTTGAATATATGAGGAAAGTAAGGCATGGTATAAGTATACACTCTAACAAGTATACACTTGTTACACACAGGCAAACACCACAATCGGTTGACTCTTTTTATAAACCCAAATGAAACAGTCATATAATGAAAGTTCAGAAGTAGGCTTGTTGCCCAACAGTTCATCCAAGGAAGAAAAAAAAAAAAGTAATAAAAAGATGATACTCAACAGTCCTTTTCTGCTTTGGGGTAAGTAAGAAATTTAAAGTCCTGATGAAAAATCAATGTCCCCAAAAAGAGAAAAAATATAAATCCACTGGTTCAAGGCCCCACAAAAAACAGGTTATCCTCCAGCTGTATAAAGTCCCCAGAGTATAGTCCAAAACATATATCCCTGATCAGAGCATGCCCATATGAAACTGCTCCAAAGTCTAATACACAAATATTTCTCTTCTCAGAGATCACTTTGGACAATTACATCGAGCTAGGTTAGCCAAAACCAAGCCACCTCACCAAACACAAAAAACTTCCCTTTTAAAATGGCCGCCCTTCCCTCCTTATTGGTAGGCCCACCATAATAAAAGTCCTTAGAGGCCAACAAAAGTCCCCCTAAAAAAAAATGCATGTGTAAATGTTCAAAATCAACATAAATTAAGAAAAAACTATAAATATACAGACGTAGCATATATTCATAAGCAATGACTTTTTTGCTTAAGTGAGCGTCGTGCAGGGCTTTACTGTGGCAGTGTCACACTGGGAAGCATATAAATATCTAAGTGAGATAGAACTAACAGCAGTAGAATTAAATATGATGGAAGACATAGATGAATGTAATAGGATAATATGTAAATTATTATATGATGTAACTGATAATATTATAGGAAAAAAGGGTCAATTTAAAAAGAGGAAAGCAGTTCCTTGGTGGACAGAACAGTGTAGTGATGCAATACATAATAGTAATAAAGCATTTAGAAAAATCAAAAAATCTAATTTATTTGAAGATTTTATTAAATTTAAGAAAGCACAAGTTGAAGTAAGAAGAATAGTACGAGCAGCTAAAAAGAAGTACTGGAGAGATTGGTGTAATACAATAGGAGAAGATATCGATATAAGTGAAGTATGGGGATCAATTAGGAAAATGGGAGGAATTTATAGAGATCAAACTTTACCCGTTTTAAAAAATGATGAAGGAAGAATAGCTGTGACAGATAATGAAAAAGCTGAAATGTTGGCTTAAGTTTTCGTTAAAGTCCATAGTGATGATAATCAATGTTCCCTCTAATTTTTTTTCTCGCTGAGCAAAACTTTTCTCTGTTGAGCGCACATTTTGGCCAAAATACTTTATATCAGACCTGTACAATGAACGTAAACACACACACACAAAAATGGTTTTATCATGCAACTGTAACATTTAACTTTAATGTGCCGTTTCTATTTTATTTGACCCTTGATGTAACTTAGTGATTTATTAAATAATATGTTTGAAAACAAGCAGTTCAGTCACTAAATTAAGCACATTTTAGGTTACTTGAGATAATAAAATATATATATTTAGCTAAATATTTTTAAGAAAAGTGAACATGAGTTTGCAAGCTACACCTGTGGTGGGTGTGTGATTGTAAATGTCTCATAGTTTTGTTACCATTCTGTGCCCATCATCCGTTATTTCCACCACTTTTCATTAAAACATGACGTTTTATTTCACATTTCTTTTCGTTTCGCGTTGCCTCTCGTATTGATGTATTTAGTCCGCAAACATGACAGTATTCTTACCGTGACTGATTTGGCTCAGGGCCAGCCAGCTCACACGCGCTCAATCGTTCTCTTCTATGAAACCTGTAAACCCGCATTCACCGGTTCCAACTCTATAGCGACAATAACCCTATAGCGGTTGTCCAGAGCACTGCAATTATTTCTCATTTAAACTACTACTATCAAATGGATTTCACCCAAGCGGCAACCTCCCCCAGTCTCTCGTGAAGCCAATACGGAAGTGACTTAAACTGCGATTCATCGACTGGCCGCTAGGGACAGGCTCCAAAAGAGAGCAGAATCTCATTGAGTTCCATGTTAAATTGGCCAAGTTTACAGCAGAAAAAAACATGTTTACAAGTTGGTTCAAATTGTGGTTTTGGTCTATACTGCTAATTTTGCCCTTCATGACAACTGTGAGGGGGGTGAATTTTTTTCTAACTCATTCTTTTAAATTATATTAAGCCTTAAATTTCTGCATAATTAAGGGCGTGGTCACTTGAGTGACAGGTAGATGCCGCTGCTGTCTGTGAGCCGTCACTTTACCTCAGCTAATTCCAGCCGCTGAATTTGGCATCTCAGCCGTATTTGTGCTCGATTATTTTATACAATTATAAAATATGGCTTGCTGCATAATATTCGAGACTGATGTGTGTCTGTGTAGATGTGCATGCATGCGGAAGATAACAGAATACGTTGTTGGATCGTGACATTGGCTGAAAGTTTTGTTATGAGATTTACTACAATGACAATGGCGGGAGGATATCAAAATCTGACAGCACTGCTTGGATATTATAACTAAAACTGCTGCACTATTTTGAAAAAAATATACTTTGGACACGGCTCATTTGTTAGATACGATCGTATACAGTTTTACAACATAAACGCTGCTCAGATTGCATTATTTCTTGAAGAACGATGACAAAGAGCAGATCATTAAGAAGAAATGTTATGCAAACAATGGATAATATATCAATATTTCATGGACAAAAAGTACTGTTTTTGTTTTGCAATGGACATTTATATTTTACCCAAGTGCCACAGATTGGATTCATCTCGCGATCTCCGTTATAAAGGTATGAAGTCCCATTTTGATTTTCCATGTTGTTATTTGCACACCCAACACAAATTACTGGTGTTGGAGCATCTATATCTTAAAAAACACTGTAGATTGACAGTACCTTTAGAACTTTCTGATGATAAAACTTATCTTTATTAATAATTTAGATAGTATCTAAATAGATAGCTCCTTAATTGCTAACATGGTCATGTCGAGCTAGGCGGGCGTGGTTTCAGCAACCAATCACATCAGCTCAAACCACCTCCCCGCCTTTTTGCCCATTTTCAGTTATCCGGGAGTGACGTGCGGTGACGCGCAGCTAAGATGGCCGCGGCCTCATTTACGCGTCAAAACTGCTGTTCAGAACTCTATGGGTGACGTCACGGACACTACGTCCATATTTTTTTACAGTCTATGATTTCACCACACATGATTTTCATGTCTGTTCTCTGCGCGGCAATTATTTTTTCTGCGCGGTCGCGGCTTCAGAAGTGCACGGCTTAGAGGGAACATTGATGATAATGTATCAGAGGATATTAAAAAGAGTAGAAATCAGAACAAAAATCAATATCCAGATTTAATGATGAAAAGAAGTTCTTCTGGTGAAGTTTTAGATGCAGATTTTACTATGTGACATGAAATAAATACTGTATTTCATTTATAATGCTGGAAAATTCATGGACGTATGTCATTTGTTAGTCATTTCAATGCTTTTAATCCTTTCTGTAATTCAAAATCTGTTGGTGACTTAAAAAAATATTAAAAGCTATTATTTTTAACTATAGCCTACAGTATTCCTGAAAATTAACATTTCTATTTTGTTATTTGTGTAAATAAAAGTCTACATCTGCCACTGCAAAAAATCAAAATGAGCCTTCATGAAAGAATAGACATATCAGCACACAGAGTAAACAGTAAATGTTTAGTTTGGTCTGTGAGTAATAAAATAATGTAAAAATATATAAAATAATACTATAAACATCAACTTGACAGTATAAAATGACCTTAAACACCAAACTGATTACAAAACTAAAGAACTGAATGTGACAGACACTTCTGAAGGTCTTTTTTTACTGTTTTCACTGAATTACACATTTTTTACATAGGCTACAAAATACAAAACAATATTGTTATATTATCTCAATGAACACTGAAAAAAAAATGCTAGATTTACTTTGCACGCCTCTTTTAAAGCAATTTTCACATTGAATTTTAAGCAATATTACCTACAAATCTTTAGTTGGTGATGCTTAAATGTTTGAGTATCCCAGCAAATAGTTTTACTAAAATGTATTGCTTGGTGTAACAATATTTTAAGTAGTTTTTATATGACAAATTACAGTTATTTCTACCTGAAAAAGTTTACATAATTATAAAATGTAAGCTCATTTAGATTGATAATTTTTAGTTATTGAAGTTTAAAATACCAAAGATGCTAATCAGTTAATTTACAATTAGTAATACATTACAATGAGTGGAAGAACAAACAACTGGTGAGTATGCAAGCACTTCTTTATTGGACAAATGCAACTTAAAACATTTTCAGCTGTTCAACAATTTAATAGAAACGTCTGTATGATTTGTTCTGAAATTGTGTTAGTATGTTTAGTGTGCAATGGTGTATTTGTCAATCATTAAAGGATTAGTTCACCCAAAAATGAAAAATTTCTGTCATTAATTACTCACCCTCATGTCGTTCCACACCTGTAAGACCTTCGTTCATCTTCAGAACACAAATTAAGATATTTCTTAATAAAAAACGATGGCTCAGTGAGGCCTGCATTGACAGCAAGTTAACCACCACTTTCAGTGCCCAGAAAGCTACTAAAGACAAACTTAAAACAGTGACTACAGTGGTTCAACCTTAACTCCCTCGGGTCGGCGGTCACGCCGGCGTGATCACCGCGGTTTTTTTCTAACCAGTGTGAAAGAGACTCAAAATACTCAATGTTGCACATACAATTAAGAGCTAGACACCATTTTAATCTGTGGAATATCTTCTTTTATTTGTGTACACTCAAAGTAAAAACAAAATGTTGTGCTTTTTGTAAAATAAAGAAAACTAACATGATGCGTGATCTCTCGTCTCCCTCTGAACGAACTCCAATCTGATAGTTCTCAGAAAATGAACTGTAACTTAGTGAATACTAATCACAAAAAAATTAGACTTGTGTCTAAAGAAACGTTGAAATGTCAGGTTTTAAATCGTGTAAGTCAAATCGAAAACAAACCTTCTGTGTTTATGTAATCTGTATGAAAAGAGAGCCATGTCAGAAGTCCGTGATTCAGCTCATTATCTGCTAATGCGGCCACGCCCACGGAGCCGGTGCTATTCAGACGCAAATTCAGTCAATGCATGTATACATCATCTCAATCGTGTATTTATTGTCTTGAAAAGTGTTTTGAATAGCCATAGTTAGCGATCTCTGGCCTCTGTTAGTTCAGTTATTCCTGGATTGCCTATTTTCTTTAGCATTGGCATTTGTGGACGAAAAAAAAGTACACAGAGCTCCCTCCGGCTGCAAGTATGAATTGTAAACACAGTATCCAGCATTCACAGTGATGACAATAAATATTGAATAAATATTACTCCTCTGTATAGAAAATTGACATAAACATGAGAATCCATCAATATTTCTCCAAATGTGCATGCTTTTAAGCTAAAAGCCTATATGAAATGCCATAGAGGTAACATAACTGTTCAGACACTTTGTATCATAGAAATGCATTATATTTTAATAATAGAATACCATTATTTTAAATTGTAATAATATTTCACAGTATTGTTGTTTTTTCTGTATGTTTGATTTACATTATGATGAGCTTGAGACATGATCAACAGAGGGTTTTTTCACAGCCTATCTGACTGAAAGGCCTCATTATTTATGCAGGTCATTAGAGCTCTTTTATGCGATTCTTTTGTCTTCTCAGGTGAGAATCACCCATTATTCATGATTATTCACGCCTCCACGCATACTGTGTTTCTTGACCAAAGATGTTTTAGAAAATTTAAATCTCTATTGTTTTACATGAAGGAGTAGGAAGGATAATTTTTACCTCATTTTGAAGCAAAAACTCTAGTCTACAACCTCAAATACCCAGAAGTCTTGTGAACACAGATTTAATATATATTTTTTGGCTTTATTTCAGTGACTTAAGTTTTTTGTTTTTTCAATAACCACGCATAAACGTTATTCCTTCAAAAATACAAACATGTACATACATGTTCCTCACATATTATTGTAGCCTAGTTTGTGCTGAATACAGTGTAATGACACTTTTTCCATTAATATGTTTATGAACAACTGAAAAAAGCACAAATGTCAGGGCATGTCAAAACTTCTCCAGGCCCCAAATCAGCCTCAGACCCCTGAGGGATAATGTTATGAAGCGACGAGAATACTTTTACGCAAAAACAAAAATAACAACTTCATTCAACAAATTAGTTTTTTAAATAAAAGCTTGTTGAATTGCACTAATTGTTATTGTTATTAGGGATTGCATTTTTATGGGCTGAAATTCAACATGGTCGTATATTTAGGCTGTGAATATTTCAATTAAAAATATTTCACACACATTTTCATTGTTAAAAATTCAATAATTTATTTTCACCTTTCAGATTTCACTTCCAAAATATTCATTTGGTTTAAAAATACAACCTATAAAATTCGACTAGCAATTTTCAGTCCATTTTATTTCGCTTTACAAATTAGCTTCCACAAATTCAGTGGTTCAAATTTGGCAGAAAATTCAACATTTCACATCCGGGAACTGCAGGAAAAGCAGTAGAGTGCCGATGCATGATCTCCCTCTGCTGTTAGTCTTCTTCACCAGCAGGTGCCGCTAGTGGCTGTTTACGAAGAACAGAGCAACGGCTAGTAAGTCATCATTCATTCATAAAAATGGATTTACAGAAATGGAGCAAGCGGTAAGTGAATATATGATGATTATCAGGGCCAGTATAAATGCAGAAAAGCTGATAAAGACACAAAAGCTGCATTTATGTTTAATTCAGTGTCTTTATGGTTACTTTCCCTGTTTAGTCTACATGTAAGCAGCTTTCTCTCCAGTGAACGAGATTATAACATTATTCTCCGAAGCTGATGCACAGATCAAATGTTAAACCTGAGGTAGATATTTCTCTCTGTTGTTTAGTTTCCTTAACTTTATCACAGCACTGTGTTGTAATACTAGGGTTTTCCTCATTCGTCATAGGATTCTCCTGCCATCAGGACATATAAAACTCTTAACACAGCTTAATGGACTCGTACAGTGATATAAAAGACCAAACTCGCACCTCATTTGTGATGTAGGTTATACTATATAGGCTCCAAGAAAGCAGATACTCGCATAAATTTGTGTTGGTGCTGCACGCTTGATATTCGCAGATTTAGGGACCGTCTCTAAAGTTACGACATTGGTATTCACATTTCTACCTTCAATAGCATTTAAAGAGAATACAGTCACAAAATCAACTGTAAAGTGTTCATCTAGGTGTCAGGTCGAACAGTGATTACACACACACACACACACACACACAGAGAGTCTGGTCTTGTCTCTCCACATGGAATTACTTACCAGTCTTCAGTTCCAGTCTTCTCCAAGCCAGCACCACATCGACGTCAGCGCCTGCAACAAACCAAGAACTGTTAATGCTCAAGCTAAGTGCCATCAATCTACATTGATTTCAGCACTCACCTGTTTACAATAAAAAACACTTGTTTGAATAAAAAGTCTGTCTGTCAAACTCCAAATTACAAAGTTTGGGAGGAGCAGGTTCAGATAATTAACTTAATTAGCACAGGTGGAGAGCATTCAGTTAATCAACTCAACCAACTACAAGAGGTATAAATACAGCAGACTTACCTCTGTTCATCTGAGAGTTTATCAGCATCCCTCCACCACCCCTCCTCACTTCTAGTTCTATCTATTTTTACTGTGGATTTGGGCCAAAATTCTGAGCTCGGAGCCCTCCCCCACCTCCTCACCTCAATATCTTGTCTAATGCCTTGTCTTGTCAATAATCCTGTTATGCTCATTCTGCGTTTGAGTCCTCCCTCATAGATCCCTGACATCTGTCAATGTGCTCAATAACCACAACATCAAATGTACTAATTTGACATTTGTTTTTATGCTACATCCAAAGTACAATCCTAAGTACTATTACTATTTAATTGCAAATTTCGCAGTTCCACTCTTCTGTGGTGGTGTCCAACGCATTGTGTCACACAATTGGGGTGAAACCAGTGATTGCAGCTGCTGCACTGCACCATCACCTCCTGGTTGTGGGAGGTCCTGCAGATGCAGCGAACCTCCACCTGAAGTGTGGCCCTTTCAGGTTTTGCTTGTTAAGATTTGTATATGAACACTGGAACCTGTTTTCTTTTCAGAGCTCTGTATAAGGTTTGTCTCATGGTTCTTCTCGCATTCCTCTGGTTTCACTCCTTGCACAACACAGTTGCAAAGGCCATTGCAAACAACCCGCAACTGCTAGAAGACTGCTGCATTTGTACCGCAGGCTTTCTGATCCCAAACTGGGGTGCATGTGGACGAATCAAGCAGGATCATTTTGGCTTTGTCTGCTTGGTGATGTTTGTGTTCATGCTGTCATATATGCAAACCTCAATCTGTCCACAAAAATGGTTGCTTGCTGTGATCCAGTGGTTGTCATTTATGCTCAACACTTGCACAAATGGATTCAGTGGTGTCCCAACCACACCCCCTTGGTGAAGACTCTGATAGGTAGGCTGTACTGAAACCCATCTATATGAGGGAACGTCTGAGAAATGTAAAAAGAAGCTGCGTCCCCTTCATCACTGCTGAGCTAAGTTTGTGGGTGCAGGATGCTTAAATAGGACAAAAAATACTCAGAATACTAGAAAAGCTAAGAAAAGCATTTTTGCAGCGTGAATGAATGAATTAACTATTTAAACTTCACTTGCACTTTAAAAAGGAGGAGGAGACCGAAAGTAACTCTGGGTTTACCGAAGAAAACCTGCTCCTGACCAGGTTAGGTTCACAGAGTAAGTTACCATGGTAAAGAATGGTAACCTGCTTTCTCGGGTTTGACATACCTCCCATTCTGAAACAGAAAACCCAGAGTTTCCCTCATTTCAGGGTTAAAGGTCCTATGACATGCTTCTTTTTGGATGCTTTTATATAGGCCTAAGTGGTCCCTAGTACTAGTACTGTAAGTCTCTTTCCCGAAATTCAGCCTTGGTGCAGAATTTCAGCCACTACAAGCCAGTCCCACTATGAGCTTTCCTCAGGACGTGCCGTCTGTAGCTTTAAATGCTAATGAGGAGGAGAGAGGCAGGGCAAGGTGGAAGGTGGGTGTGGCCTTAACCAGCTTGCGGCCACGGTACCATGCACTAATGTTGACAGTGGATGTATCGCAATGGCTCGTAGACACGCAGTCGTTCAAGCTTTCAGTTTGACCCAGAATCTGATCCGGATGAAGAAGTTGCAACTCAGCAGCTACAGCAGGACATCTCCGAATGGTTAGTTTAAAACATTGTGTCTGGATACGGTACTTTAGTTGGTTTATGTATGCTGTTACAGTTATTATCATGTAGCTAATACTAACCTACATTGTTGGCTCTTTGTTGCTCTGATTTGCTATTGTATATAATATATCATCTATAGACACTAACCAGCGCAACTAAATTAGTCAGACCTCTGCCATTATTACAAATACCTTTTCGGATAGGTGCCGTTGTGGAAAATGTGCTACCATGCCAACATGGTAGAAAAAATCAACATGGGTCGTTCCTGTAACGAAGCTGGACTCGGGCAGGGATCCATATGCAAAGCTTTATTGAAAGGTGAGCGTGGTCGTACAGGCATGGTCTAACAGGAACAAACAGGTACAGCAAGGAACAGGCAGAGTCGTGGTCAGGTAGATCAGGGCAGGCAGATATCGTTCACAGAACAGCAGACAAGGCAAGGTTCAGGACAGGAAGCAACGGTTCGATAACGGGTAACAGGCAGGAATGGTAACAACAGACAGGATATAAACGCTCAGAATTGTACACAAGGTAAACAAGACCTTGCAATGAGGTAGTGTGTAAGTGAGTCTTAAATAGTCCAGAGAATGTGCTTAGCTGTATGTGGCAATGGGTGATTGGTGTGGAGTATGCATGTGACTGGCAGGGAGAATTATGGGAATTGGAGTCCGGAATGAACGGGAACGTGACAGTTCCATCTCATTTCGGAATGTTAAGAACATTGATCTATCTGCTCTCTCTGATGGGCTTAATAACTTCCTCATGAGAGATGTATTTTCTACTCCGGATGATTTAGTTTCCCATTATAATGAGGGACTGCATAGTGTGTTTGTCTCAATACTATGTCTCATCCGACAATCTAAGTCTTCCACCTGTCAGTTAGATCCACTCCCTACTCACTTGGTTAAAGCCTGCTTATCCACTTTATCTGGTATAGTAACCAATATTATACATTCTTCTCTAACTTCTAGGATTGTTCCTTCATCTTTTAAAGTTGCTGTTATATAACTCCAAGACTCAAGAAACCGGGTGCCGATCCTAACAATTTTTCCAACTTTCGCCCAATATCCAATCCACCTTTTCTTTCAAAAATCTTGGAAAAAGTTGTTGCATCTCAGGTTCATGCTCACCTCTTAAAAAATAGCTTGTTTGAAAAATTCCAGTCTGGTTTTCGGCCAATGCATAGTACAGAGACTGCCATGGTAAAAGTCGTTAATGATCTCCTGATGGCAGCTGATTCTGGACTTTTAACCATACTTATCTTACTTGATTTAAGTGCAGCCTTTGATACAATTTCCCATCAAGTTCTCTTAAATAGATTACTCTCTATAGGTATCGCTGGTGTTCCTCTCTCCTGGTTCAGATCCTATCTTTCCGGACGCACTCAATTTGCTCAGCTCAAAAATTTCAGGTCATACTCTTCATCTGTTACCACCCTCAAGGCTCTGTTCTGGGCCCCCTTTTATTTATCGTTTACTTACTACCACTTGGTTACATTTTCAGGAAATATGGCATTAGTTTTCATTGCTATGCGGACGACACCCAGCTCTACTTATTATCCAAGCCAAATTCTACTCTTCTGTCTTCCTTTCTCTCAGATTCTTTAGAAGAGATTAAATCCTGGTTCTCACACAATTTTCTCAAGTTGAATACTGATAAAACAGAGGTTCTTCTTGTTGGCACTAAATCCAATTTGTCAAAATCCAATAGCTTTTCAATTTTGATTGATAATTCTATTATCTCTCCATCTTCTCAGGTTAAGAGTCTGGGTGTCGTCCTCGATAGTACTTTGTCTTTTGAAACACACGTAAACAATATTACTCGGTCTGCATATTTTCACCTATGGAACATCAGCCGTTTCCGTCCATTTCTCACATCCAATTCCACAGCCATTCTTGTACATGCTCTAGTCACTTCACGCATTGATTACTGTAATTCTCTTTTATTTGGGTTACCTCACAAACTCCTTCATAAACTTCAGTTGGTCCAGAACTCAGCTGCCCGTATAATTACTAGAACCTCTTCCACTGAGCATATCTCTCCTGTTCTCTATCATTTACATTGGCTTCCTGTTAAATACCGGGTAGAGTACAAGATTCTACTTCTCACTTTTAAAGCTCTTCACAATCTTGCAGC
The DNA here is from genome assembly GCA_028476615.1 of Culter alburnus. Classification (NCBI taxonomy): domain Eukaryota; kingdom Metazoa; phylum Chordata; class Actinopteri; order Cypriniformes; family Xenocyprididae; genus Culter; species Culter alburnus. The sequence continues at coordinate 163,338 of JAOTNS010003817.1, forward strand.
CTCATATCTCTCCGAACTGCTTCACATCTACACTCCGAAGCATACACTTCGTTCTTCCTCTTCTGTCTCTCTTGCTGTACCCTCGGTTCGTTTAGTGACTATGGGGTCCAGGGCGTTTAGCTGCTGCTCCTCATCTCTGGAATTCTCTACCACGATCTCTACAAGAAAGTGATTGTCTGGTTACTTTTAAATCATGTCTTAAAACTTACCTATTTAAATTAGCTTTCTCTGATAAATATTGTATGTTAGCTGTTTCTTTGTTGTATTGTGTCTCGTTTTATGACTATCATTTTACTGTACGGTGTCCTTGAGTGTTTTGAAAGGCGCCTTTAAATAAAATGTATTATTATTATTATTTTATTATTAACATCATTTATCTGTTTACATATATTATATTTCATAAATCTTAAAAGTTTTTACAATCTTTTTACAATTACATCAAGCTCTGCAATCTGGAAATGTGGATATCGCGTGTGCCATAACAGCAGAACGGTTATCCGAACAACAAAGAGATGTACAACACTCGCGTTACAGTGTGTGTATTCACACACACACACTTAATGCTGTCTACCTTTACATTAGCAACAGTAAGGGGCTGTATTGGCCCACGTTGAAGAAACAGTCATCGGTGAAATGTGTGGCGCAGACATACAAAACTATGGGAAGTTGTATCGGCGCATTACCAGAGAAAATAAAATGAACCCATTGTTTCTTCATTGGCTCGGATGAAGGAACTAAAAAAATACTAAGGTGTTCATTTGTACATCCAGACACTGAGCAACTGCCATGCTTCACTCGTTTACAAGGCATGATGTGTCTCTCGGGGAAAAAAAAATTGTGCTCGAATCTCACGGTAGTAGCTCATTTTCTCATGGGTGGGCAAAGCAGAGAAAGGGGAGGTAACCTTTCCCCTTATGACGACATATGGGGAAGATTCCAGATTGGGTTTACACCCATCGCTTTTTCTAGCCACTGGGGGACTATATGCAGGCTAGGGGAACTCATATTAATGTTAAAAAAACTCATAAAGTGAAATTTTCATGCCATGGGACCTTTAACACTAACTGGTAACAATGAATTTTTCTGAACGAATCAACTCTCTGAACCGGCTCCTTTGAGTGAACGGTCAGAATCACTTCTGCTAGACAACCTTTTCACATTTTCTATATTAATAAAAGACAAAACAATATATTTATCCTTTCCCTACACTGCTCAGCCACACGAGAAGTATTCCATACACTAACTGCATGTTATTTACTTGATGTCCTGAAGTCATGACATCTTAACGTTCTTAATTTGTCACATGAACATATGAACATTCACCCATGGCAAGGAGTATGCTTGTTCGAACAATGTGGCGAAAACAAAAAGGTTCACAGTCATATCATGCAAACGAAGGAGCCTACTGTTTGGTAAAACATTTTTCAACAGACATCTACATTAAATGTACAATTCATACGATAACATTTATTGAGCAAACTTTAATACATAAAATGTTTGTGTTTTGGATGTTTTACAAATACTTTGTCTGAAAATGTTTTATTTTTGGAAAGTTCAATATGAGTACCTAATTAAAACAAATTATCTTTTAATTATCTATTAATAATTAGAGTCAACTATGTATATAAATATAATTCGCAAGCTAACTGTAACAATTTTTGCATAACTTTTAACTAAATACACCTTTCATCAAAAAGTAAAAATGAAAGTACTACAAACAACTTTGCTCTCTTTTTAACATATTTACTCTTTAAAACAAAAATGCCACATACTACTATTTTCACAGAGTTAGCTTCAGCAGTTCTCACAAAAGGAGCAAAATCATTTTAAACAATAAACAACACTCTTACAAACATTATAAACTTAGCTGTTCTACCCAGTTATGCTATCACAGGAAAAAAAATATTAAATTTTTGCTCAAATTTTGCCAAAAGTAGTTCTGCTTTGATTTAAAAACAATTTCTACAAAATAAAATAAAAATACAACCAGGTTTACGTTCCTTTTATAACACAACTACACTCTCAGAAATAAAAGGTACAGAAAAGACAAAAAAAAAAAAAAACAAATGCTCGTCGATGGGGTGGTACCCCCAAGGGGAACAAACTTGTACCATATTAATGGGTACAAAGAAGTACCCCTACAGTTTGTGCCTTTTAGGTACAAATGGCTCATCGCTGGGGTGGTACCCCCGAGGTACAGCAATGGTACCCTTACCATAGGTACAGAGTTGTACCCTTTTATACTGTACCTTTTGAGAGACAATTTGGTACCTTAGCAATACATTTGTACCTTAATCCACTGGTACAAAAATTTACCCCATTAGATGGTACCAATTTGTTCTCGTAGGGGTACCACCCCAGCGACGATGCCATTGTACCTATAAAGTGGCAAAAATGTCCTTGATAAATAGAAAAGAATGAGAGCAAAAGAAAGCAATGTTTTGTTTTCCCACAATCAATGATTTAAAAGAAGTTAAACTGTACAAATTAAAATACTGGAAAGAGAATAACGACCGCACACCACAATCTTCGTTTGCAATAAACTTTAATAAACAAAGTTTTTCACATTTAAACAACTTTAATAGAGAATCACTTTATGAATGCATTACTTACTGCAGTGTAAGAACATAACATATAAGATAACATAACGCTTTATATTGACTAAAAGCTACTGTGAGTGTTCATTGTATGCTTAAAGGATTAGTTCACCCCAAAAAGAAAATTTCCTAATAATTTACTCACCCAATGCCATCCAAGATATCCATGTCTTTCTTTCCTCAGTGGGAGAGAAATTATGTTTTTTGAGGAAAACATTTCTGGCTTTTTCTTCTAACAATGGAGTTCATTGGTTACCATCGTTTTTAAGTCAAAATCAATGCATTTCAAAAGTCTTTCAAGTGTTTAAACAAATGGACAGGGAACTACATCACGTTGAAAGGTCACGCCGGCGCCGGCAGAAGTACCGCCCCACTGTTTACAATGCGAGAAAAATCCAGAAATGTTTTCCTCAAAAAACATAATCTCTCCCACTGAGGAAAGAAAGACATGGATATCTTGGATGCATTGGGGTGAGTAAATTACACCACATCTCCTGATGTACTGGCCTGTCTCCAGGTAGCGCCTCCATGCTCTGGACACTACGCTGACAGACACAGCAAACCTTCTTGCCACAGCTCGCATTGATGTGTCATCCTGGATGAGCTGCACTACCTGAGCCACTTGTGTGGGTTGTAGACGCCGTCTCATGCTACCACTAGAGTGAAAGCACCGCCAGCATTCAAAAGTGACCAAAACATCAGCCAGGAAGCATAGGAACTGGGAAGTGGTCTGTGGTCACCACCTGCAGAACCACTCCTTTATTGGGGGTGTCTTGCTAATTGCCTATAATTTCCACCTGTTGTCTATTCCGTTTGCCCAACAGCATGTGAAATTGATTGTCAATCAGTGTTGCTTCCTAAGTGGGCAGTTTGATTTCACAGAAGTGTGATTGACTTGGAGTTACATTGTGTTGTTTAAGTGTTCCCTATATTTTTTTGAGCAGTGTATTAGGAAATTTTCATTTTGGGGTGAACACGAGCTAATGGCAATTAAATGCACGGATGCATAGTCAGATTAATGAATGAAATACAACTGTTCACGAACAGAAGATTGTATTTGACTCATGCTGCATACACATACGCAATGACAATTATGCCTACTGTAAATATAGAGTTACAACTACGATTAGAGTTGTTTGCATAAAATGCACAGTGAACATTCACGTTTGCCCTGTGATAGCCTACAATTCGCTCCGTGCACGGCCACCGTTGACGTTGCCGTTGTGTGCCGTTTTGTACCATTTTGTGATGTTACAACAGAGTCAGCTTTCATGCATTCCCTGTTGACGCTGCGGTACGGGCTGAGTGGATCCGGAGGGATGACTTCAACCCGACCGAATTTTTAAATGCATATCATTTTCAGTGTATTTCACCTGTGCGTTTATATGCTTTCTATTACTGCATTTATTTTGTGCAAGTGAGATGAGTAAAGATCTGTTTCATAAATAAAAATCTGTCTGGTGTTTATAAGCAGCACATACAGTATTGTACTACGTGTAAAATATACACAAACTTACCTATATTAAATTGTTTGTGGTACCTACAGTAAAAAATGTAAATGTAAAATATGTGATGATAATATTGTTCAAGCAATTGATGTAAGTAAAAATGCATGCAGAATTGAGAAAATATTTATGGAGATAACTTGTAGGCTATCACAGGGCAAACATGTGAATGTTCACTGTGCATTTTATGCAAACAACTCTAATCGTAGTTGTAACTCTATATTTACAGTAGGCATAATTGTCATTGCGTATGTGTATGCAGCATGAGTCAAATACGAGTCAAAAATATGAGTCAAATCTTCTGTTCGTGAACAGTTGTATTTCATTCATTAATCTGATTATGCATCCGTGCATTTAATTGCCATTTGCTCGTGTGATAGTAATATGGATCTTAGTAGTATTTTAAGTGATAATTGATTCTATAAACAACCATAAAAGATACATTTCGGCTTTCTCCGGTTCCCTGCACTGGGCGTAATGCGAAACCGGAAGTGTCTAACCGCACACTCGCTGATCCGAAATCCAAAATGGCGGCCACGTGCAACTAGTCTATTCTAACGTACACAACATAGCCGCCATCTTCTAACGTTAAACTGTGTTCCACGTGCACAAATGGAATCGAACATCATCCAACATCTTCAACTTATAAATATACAATACCCGTACACTAAACACTTATATATTGATTATCTACATAGCTCAACACTATTTGGGCATCACTTAACTTTAACTCAACTTTTCAGTTGAGTACGTTGGCTGTATGAGGAACTCGAGCTACAATTACAATTAGCTACATGTAACGAACGTTAGTGGTAACTTAAAAATAAGTCCCGATATAATGTTAGTTCGATCTAACTGTAGCTGCAGCCAACTTTAATCAGCGGGGCGCAAGTGTCACTTAAATGTAACTTTACGTTAGCTAACGACAGTATTACTCACCTCTGAATTTCTGTGCTTCAACTTCTGTCATAGTTAAACCACCTTTTATCAATGTTTGGATCAGCTCATCTGAGGATAAAGTTGGCAGGGCCATTGTTGAGCTATCAAGCGTCCTGCAGGCTCCAGCGACTGCTGTGCCGAGTGAAAGAAAGAGGTGTGACCACTGACCTAGAACACGAATAACGGCGCGAAAAAACAGCCAGTCATAATATTAGACAGACCAACAACAGGACAATTTTCGCCATCTTATTCATCACTAAATTCACTTATGAGAACGTTTTAGGTGAGAAAAGAACTGTTTAGACTTCGAATATAGGCAGTCTTGTGAAAATTGATGCTGAATTGACAATTTGCTTCAAAGTTTTCGGAGTTGAGAAGCTCCATGAAGTGAGGCGACAGCCAGCAGGCGCCTGCCCCGGCCGCTAGCTCGTCGCTCGGCCAGTCCTGCTCAGAGACCCCGCTGTGAGCTGGAGGTCTCTCAGACCAGTCTCGTACATTAGAGGCTTTTATTTCGCCGTTGACGATTCGTTTGTTTACATGCTGTTCATGTAAACACTCAAATTCCATTCATGCCATTGATGTACATCCAAGTTCACTCGACTACATACTCATGACGTCACATACATACTCACTATCAGTGAAACAGCACGAAATAAACTCATAATACAGAATTAATGAATAAAGGAAAACATAAAACATGCAGAATAACACTATACTCGGTACTTTATCTCCGCATTTCATCTCTGCATAACTCGCGGCGCGCGCACGCTAATCACACCACATTTGCTAACAATGTGCGCAGCACAGATCGTTAACACTATAAACAGTTTACAGACTCAACAGTCTCGTATAGGAAACAATACAGTTAACAGTCCTTCTTATGAAGATCTAAAACAATGATGGTGTGCATTTTATACATTCGTTACCTGTAAAGGATGATATTAATTGACAAGTTTAAGTGATGCGATCATCAACATTGCTTTATCTTGAACGAAACGTATCGCGAGAACTCCTTCTCTAAATGCACGCAATGCCGCGCCCATGCCCGCACAACCAAGCACACACATCCATCTTAACTATAATAATATATATTGAATTAATTTGAACCAATAGTGCTTATTATAGAACCCAAAATATATGCAACAATTATTTAAATGAAAACAATAATGATAATAATTATAAAAATCGAGTATAAATCTGTAAATAATCCCTTAGCAGAAACAAATGAAAATACTTACGAAAACTGATAGTGATAATAATTATGCACTTATTACAGAGGATTATTCAGCATACCACATTTACAAATTATGACAAAGGCTCTATCAGTCTTAGAAAAGGCATGCATAAGTAGCTGCTACCCCAGAGGATTGTGTACCCTGTAACTTGAAAAGTACTTCTTAGTACCCCACAGGAAGTGTACCCTTTGACTTGAATAAGGTACTTTTTTGTACCCTACAGGATGTGTACCCAAAAGGTACTTCTAAGTACCCCATGGGAACACGATAGGACCTTTAATGGTACATTTGTGAATGTTGTACCTTAACTATTACTTTATATGACAATGTACCTTTTCAAAGGGTACATATGTACCTTTCACCATGCATATTTCATTGTGTACCCCTTTTCTTTGGAAAGGTACTTTTTGGTACTCAGCTGGATACATGTTTGTTCCTTTGCTGGCACATTTGTGAAATTTGTACCTTAAAGTACTTAATTGTACCCTCACTGTACCTTTATTTCTGAGAGTGTAAAAAAGCTACATACTACTGTCTTTGCTGACTTGCACAACTTCAAAAGTTCTTCAGAAGAGAACAAACAATTATACACATTAAATAAACAGTAGTCTTCAAACGTCTCGCCTCTTCTCTCCTGTTAAGCATGCATTAAACACACACACTTTAACAGGAGGCGTCCAATGCTACACAAGGTGGTTCTTTACTGTCCTTCAAACAAGACTTCTAGCGCTGCAGCCTCTTCTCCTTTTAGTTCAAAACCAGAAGCTTCTGTACTTGTGCCAGGTGTTTGTTCCACTGAAGCTGAAGAGCCTGCACCACTGCTGCAACCACATACTCTCTCCACGTCTGTATGTGGATCTCATCATGTACTAGGATGTCTGTAATCAAACTGTGTACATCAGCAAATTCTGCATCCTTGACAGACAAAAGGTCTCGAATTTGACTGTTATCAACGTTTATTTTTTGTTGTGCAGACTGGACCTTCACAGTCACATGACCCCGTAACTCCACTGTCGTTTTGGAAGTCTTACAGAAAGCTTGGCAACGATCACACCTGGTCATCAGCGTACTTCTGTTCACAGCCTGCAACACGTGGTGTTTTGGGCAGAAATGTTCAATAATTTCATCAATAATTTCACCCAAAGCTGTCTGCAGTTCTGCCTCTGAAAAAGTCCTTGCTGCACCACAATCATCGATCTTGGTCACCTGTGTCTGCACAGTTGTGCTTAGAGTTGCCATTCCTTTGAACTGCCGCACAGACACATTGTCCAATTGGTACCAATATCCTTACACAAGCTCATGCTGACCCCAGACAGTTAACAGCAACAGATCTTTAGCATCAGTCACAACGATGCTCTTTCTTTTCACTCTCTGTCCCCTGACCGTGGTCTCTTTCCCCTTTAACACATGAACAATTTTGATCTGGACAGTCACCTAAAAAACCAATGCATAATTATAAGCTTTTCAAACACTATACATCTTTTTAAACTGTACATTTCCTTTCCCTTCCTTTGTTAATACTCCAGATATTACACACACATTTTATATAAATATATATATCAGAGTAACTTTGTCCGTCATTTTGACGGACAGGGTTGTAAAAAATCCGTCATAATCTATTATTACCCGTCATCTTCATCCATTTCATCTTTTAATTATAATAACACATTTAATTGCTTATTTTTGTTCACAATTGAATTGGTAATTCACACGTGAAATTTCTCTGTACTGTACTATAGGCTACGTGTTGGTAGCCATTAAAGAAAACATGGTTTCATATTTATGTTTAAATAGTCCTATGTTATGTTTTAAATTCATTCATCTATTTGATTATGAAAAGTGAAGAGCATGAGTAAGATTCATCATAAGATGCGCAGTATGTCGGGAGACATGGAGTGTGTCAGACATGATTTTGACCACTTCATTAAGTTTTGTTTTGTAGAAAGCCTTTCTTTAGTGAATTTCATTTTGTAAAAATTGTATCTTAATTTTAATCAATGTTTCATCAACCAATTGCCTGGATGTAATAAATAAGAAGCAAATATAGTAGACAATATAATCATGACATGGAGGCCCGGCGCGATCACTGGCGTGTGAACTGGAGCGCGTCTTACATGAATGAACCGAAACTCAGCGTATAGGCTGCTTGCCTCAGAGACATGAGAAATATCTCTATAGAAAGCATGAAATATCTACTTTAACGAAAACGAAATAATTCAGAACGAAAAGAAATAGGCTACTCTGTTTATGTAGACTAAGCCGAATGAAATGTGCGTTCTCTCTCTAAGCGCGTCCATGAGGAGATGAGGAGAGTCAATGTCAACTTCATCTTTGCCGCCGACACTGATTCAGAAAACATTACTTTATTAATAAACAATTAAAATGTCACCTTGCTGTTTTGGTCACATTCATAAGACCAATATCGATTCGTAAATCACAGTCGATCTCTTGGTAGGCTATATTCCTTTTTCAGTTGACGAATAAACAGTGCATAGTGCGCCTCCCACCCAATAAATCGCAATATGGCTTAAAGCTTTGTGTTGCTTTTGATATGGAACAAAGTCTCAGATTTAAAATTCTGTCCATTTCATTAAGAAATTCAAGCAATAAATACCGTTTTGGTGCTCTTTAATGTGGCGTCATATATCGTTGTAGTTTCTGGGTACGCGCCTGTGCAGTATTAAACGCATAGCAAAAGATTCGTATAAGTTTCATTTTTGTTCTGGATCTTTGTCCAGTGCTCTGCTGCTACATTGGAGCGCACTCGCCACCAACTGGACAAGGGTGTGAATTAAAGTTACAAGTCACGCGTATTTCTTAAGGAACACTGCCCAACAGCGACACCCGCAGGTAAAGGTACACAGAGGAGTCATGCTTTACAGTCTATGGAGTCATGCCTCCCCTTTCCCTCTCATAGGAAACGATGGCTGCGTCCGAAACTGGAAAATGCTGCCTTCTGAGGACACATTTCAAGGTAGTAAGGCATCAAGGCACGTCTGAATCCAATGTTAGCTTCACATCCTGTTTCCTGAGATACCTTCATCTGATCGGTTTTTGAAGGAAGCATAGATGTATCCTCAGCTGCCTTTGATATCCCACAATCCTGTGCTTTCCATTCTGTGACAGTTGAGCTAGAAAAATAAAGATGGCGTCCGAAAGTTGCGTTTGCTGCTCAGTTTGTGTATAAATGTACGATTTTGATCAACATATTTCAATTTTGATATCATTTCTATCGAGAATTACTACTGTAGTAATTAAATATTTGTTTAGTTCTCACCAAAGCTCGCGCTATATTGCTGTAGATCATTAAACTGTTATGCTGCCTCAGAAGTCTGTCCGAAATCAGTTTCGTGAGGTGCCTTCATGCACAAACGCTGCCGTACAAGTCATTCTCTTATAAGATAGCGAGGCAGCAAGACAGCTACCTAGGTTTTCGGACGCAGCCCATATAAATCATCAGACCCCCGGCGTGCGTGGGTTTTGTGGGGGGTAATTGAGAATGAATGGGGGAAAGTCACGTGAGAGGAGGCAACATCTCCATTGCGCTATGATTGGATGTAATTGGTTATGATTGGATATGACTGGTTTGTGCGATAAATCCCGCCTCTCGTTGATGTGCGCGTTCCGCGCGTCAGTTTAAATAAATAATGGCGTCAATGGGAAGACTAGTTGAAGAGTAAGTAAACAGATCACCCAGTTAGATCACTGCTTTATGTCACGTCAAAACTTGAAATGGACTGAAAGCATGATGACTGCAGGGTTTTTAGTGCGATCAGCTTGGTGAAATTAAAAATACAATTCGTGTCTGTGACAGACGGTGTTTACGGAGCATGACTGATGATCCAAAATATCCTAGGTTGACAATTAAAAAGAAAAACCGCAATACACAAATAAAATATATTGTTTAAATTATTATTGCCTTTAGTTATTATTTTGGAATGAATGTAGAAATGCTTAAAACACTAACTTGATGAGATTGACTTGGTTTTGATAAATAGAACATTACATTGTTAATGTAAAATTACAAAATAGAATTGTATTTGGTTACTTTTTTTTCTTTTTTGATGTACTGTAATGTTCATTTAACAAGGTAGATGTGTCACTTTAAGAGTAATGCACATGATTTACAATGATTCATAAAAAAATGTGCCTCCTCCTTTCAAACACCACTGCCGCCACTGATATATATACTTTTCTAAGAGTAGGACACTTTTATAAAAAGCTAAAGGCAACTTTTAGTAAAGTATAAGAAGTGCTGACTTAAGTATTTTGAACTAAGGACTACAATGATGTCAACTCAAAATGGCCGCCCTTAACCTCTGAATCAGCCAATAGACATCTCCAACCTTAATTCAAATATTTCAAAAGTGGTCAAAGATGCAAGCATATGGTGTAGCTGTGCTTAAAGTCAATTGTTTAATGTGTGACTGTCATAAAAAAATTATGAACACATGCAAAAACAAAGAGAGAACCAATAAATATTAAAAACTGATTATGTTGTAGTCATGTCATATTTTAAAGCATTAAATAATATAAACATAAAAATAAAAATATTTTTCCTCATATTTGATGGTTTAAGCAAAACTGTTGCAAAATTGCACACTCTTGTTTGTATTTACTTGTGTAGCCTACTGTATGTTCATTTTTTGTGCTTTCTTGTCATTCATTCATCAACTGCGCTTTATTTTTCGTGAAGGATTATTTTGTTTCACGTCAATTGCGATAAACAGACATCCACTCTCATTATGTTACATCCACGTCTGTCCCGAACTCCATTTCCCAGAATCCTCTTGTTCTGCGCACCTGTCTTCACTCCCATCATCAGTCTTCCCGCCATCTCCCCGGATTCCCTGCACCTGTTGTTCCTCGTCAGCACTCCCTTTAAGTTGGACACTTTCCCTGCACTCCTTGTCTGTTCTGGGTTGTTTGCTAACCGTGTATGTTGTTCCTGTTTTCTGGTATTGTGAATAAACCCGTTTGTATTGTGGATCTCCGTACTCGCCTCATCTCTCAACATTCACCCGTAACACATTACGTGTGTAACAGCACCCAGACAGTGAGAATTTTGCAGGTAAACTACTGCACACTGACACTGGCTAGAGAATGACTTGTTTAATGTCATTGATGGTGCGTTCGCTTCGCATGACAGCAGTGATCGAGTTTGTATGAGTTAATTTTCAGAAGCTGCCAAAACATCAGAATAAGAGCATAGCTCACTTTCATTCACTAAAATAATAAACCTCAGTGATCCTGATTCAACACGCCGGTGAGTGAACATCAAAACACGCTCTGACCAGGGGCGTAGCAGCCATTTTAAAAGTGGGGGGGACAGCTGTATGGTGATGTGACCCAAAGCTGATGTTCATAATAATAAATTCTAAATAGAATACCAATTGGCATTTTACAGCACCCTAGTGGCAATTTTGGGAACATGCCGTGATAGCTTACAGGAACCTATTTTTGTGAAATCATCCTCAAAATTTAAAAATACTGCAGGACTTTGAGACCAATGTGAGACCATCTATACTTTATTTAGATAAAGATATTTTATGATATTTAAAATATTTCAGTTACACTACATTTGAACAATAACTTTTCTTACTTCTTAATAGTTGGACAAAAACAAGTGTTAAATGAGTATACAGATTACATCTACAGTAATTTTATACAACATACATTTTATGAAAATATATCAATAAAACCTAAATCAATGTATTTACACATTTTTAATATTTTCAAGATCGAAGTGAGATTTTTAATCAAACTTCCAAACTGAATTATTCGGCTTTCCTTGCAGGCCACAAATTGTTGAGCAATTTTTTTTTCTCTCTAACTGATCAAGTTTTTCCTTATGTAAATGACACACAGCAACACTATTCAGCCTTGTTTGTGTCATATTAAAAGCACTATATAAATAAAGGTGATTGATGGTTGATCTTTTGTTTTAAGGAATTAAATTGATGTGTAATTCCTTAAAATATTGGCAAGCAGTTCCAATTAAGAAAACACTGCCTTAAAATAGTCAATCTGCTTTTTTTATACAAATCTCACCTGTACACATTCTGGAGAGGTTGAGCAACTGTCCCCTCTCTCTGTCAGTGACGTCACAGCCTGCCTTTCCTACAGACCAGTTAGGACATAAAGTAGAATATTTACATAAAGTATAAAAAAATATATATTTTAAATTTGATAAAGTATTTTAAGATATTCGGTGCAAAACAAATTTGATTTATTGTGAAAGGATAATTCTACTCCGCGAGCAGCACGTAGGCAACAAAAGACAGCAGAAACCAATAATTTGTTACGTCTCATTTAGCAGACGCTTTTATACAAAGCGACAAGTAGGAGAGCATTTAACACACTGAATCCGGCGCGACGTGACGAGGTCCATACGGGTTCTGTTGTCTTTTGACGTTACAGTAGTTTAAATCATAACATGAAAACTTTATCGCGTGATTCGTGTCATCGCGACATACTGTAACATACTTACAGTGTGTGTTTGAAAAAAGGATGTAATCGTCCTTTGCTTTTTTCTGGGGTGCATTTTATCCCAGACGGCCTAATAGCAAAGTGAATGAACGAACGAAAACTCACAACAGCAACAAGAGATTTGAAGCTCATAGCAGACGTGCCCAAGAGATGATTCGCTCTGTGATTGGCTGAATGTTAGTTCACTCAAATCTAAGTAACAAATCAGAGAACACTGCCGGTGCCGGAAATATTCACGCTGGATCCAAAAAATAAAAATAGCAGGGGTCAGAATCACCTGTTTCTAAAAGTGCGGGGGACGTGTCCCCCCCCCCCCCCGCCCCCCGGTTGCTACGCCCCTGGCTCTGACACTTTATCGCCCCGTCCCATCTGAACGGGACGTTTTGCACCCGTCTGACCTGTTATTGGCTGAAGCGCAGGGCTCCGCCCCCAGCAGTTTAACAAAAGAGCCTGTCAAATGCCAGCTCTCCGTCAGCACCTTTGTCTTTTTTGAACTTTGATTGTGTGTGTGTGTTCACTGTCCATATTTATAGAGTCAAACTAAAGGAAACACTGATCGCCATAATGAGGACTTCAATGAATCATTCTCAGTAAAACTCAAAATTCTCAGTAAAACTACAGCTAAAGCTCTGTTCATTGTCAATAAGATCTTCTGTAGACGTCTGACAGAAATAAAATCAAGCTGGTTTGTAAAATTTCTAAAAAAGTTTCTAAAATCTACATATAGTTCCTAAAGAAAGTATTGTTTAGTGTAAAATATTTTCACACTGGGAGCAGGAGCGTCGCATGAGCAGCAAAGTGAGGGTTTCGGTGCCGAGTCTATTTTTGCTGCACTTCTCACACTCAAAGAGAAAGTACACTTTTGATGCACAATATAAACATAATTTCACACAGAAAGTGCTCAGAATGCATACATATATCTTTCCTGCCATTATTGTCTTGAATGTTGGAAAAATTGGAAAGATTTTAAAACATGACAACCTTTTAAATCTTAAATGACTTCAACCAATGACTTCAACCAACCTTTTAAATCTTTAATCCTGGTGAACTGAAGGAGATCAAACTCTGGTCACTTCTATCAGCACTAACACGAGTCACTGAAGCCCCGATTTACTGTTAAAATCACACATTTACATACTGTCTATTCTACTGATACCAAGAGCTGAATGAACATCTGATAACAATGTGTTTTAAGAATTTAAGATAGCAGTATTTAAAACCCATTTAATTAGAACTAAACTGTGGCTTCCATGTGTTCACAGAAGTGTTCATAATAAACTGTAGAGTTATAATATAGGCTAATCAAATGATTGACTGATCAATAAATGTGTCATACTCAGTGTCTCTTTGAGAAAGACTAATAAGGAGGTCTGAGATTAAAACTCAAGTCTATTCAAGCACAATTCTTCTCTTTAATTTCCATGTTATTTCTCACAGTTTGCAGATTTTAAGGGTTGTGTCACAGACGGTTACATTCCCTCTCTAATCAGATCTGTGATCAGTTCATGTCTACAGAAGACAAATCAAATATGGTGACGTGTCAATAATATCAAACCCTCAGTAGTGTCTGTGTCAGGAAACAGCAGAGGCATTTCTCTAAATATCTTCTGTGTTGGAGGATTTCTGCATGTTTTAGTGATGGATGCAGGGATCATTTTCTCCTGACATGATAATCACACTCTTCATGTCTCTTGATTTCCACAGGAACCGATCCCAGGACCAGGAATGACTTCCTTAAATGTAAGTCACTGAGAAAACAAGCAGAGAAACTCACTGAGTGTGTTCATGTTCTTCCTGGAGAAGGGGAAACTTTGACACAAAACACTGATAAATAATGACAGACTCATGAAATACAGTGATAGGCTTTGTCTTTTCTATCAAAACTTTAAAAGCACACTCTATCACAGAGACGCACAAACTTTTGAGTATTATTATCACAGAGACCGATCACACATGCGCTGCACAACAGACATGGAGCATGTGAACAAATGTGACGGAGGTGATCTTTCTCCTCCACTCTGCGATGTACGAACACTGTGACAGACTCAGTCTCTGGGAGAACAATAAATGCACAAACACAAATGCTGGTTTAGTGTATTACTGCGCTATATAAATGTAAGTAATTATTATTATTATCTTTATTATTACTTCTTTTTACTACAGGCTGTAGAAATAAATAAACCACCCTTTTAGTGGTTTCTTTTGCTGCAGGCGTTAGTGACCTAAATAAGTATAAAATAACATTAACCGTGGCCTTGCTAGAGTTCACAAAATAAGGCCAAATAACTTATAAAATATGTGTTAATAGTCAAATTAAATGGTCAAAATATTACCCTAACTAAATCATACACATAAAATATTCAACTTATTTTGCATTATAATCGAATATATTTAACTAAATTGGGACAGAGCATAAGCTTACCCACCCACAGCAGTACACATTGAAACTGCCTTTTTGCCTGCAGTTCTCACACAACCCACATGAGGGCATCAGTACAACATGATCATCAACTGCTGCTGAATTTAAAGACCCCTTAAAAGTTTGTAAACATTGTTTCCTGGTGGGCGGGGCTTAGCTGGAGGCAAAAAGAGGCGCTGGACGCAATGTTGATAAGCATAAGCTTGTTTTAGGAGGGATTTATTAAACATAAATGCAGAAGAAGGTTCGGAACTGTCCGAATATGTACAGTCACTGACTCTGCGGGACCGTGACAGCTATTTTTGTAAATTAACTTAAAGGTGCCCTAGATTCAAAAATTGAATTTATCTTGGCATAGTTAAATAACAAGAGTTCAGTACATGGAAATGACATACAGTGAGTCTCAAACTCCATTGCTTCCTCCTTCTTATATAAATCTCATTTGTTTAAACGACCTCCGAAGAACAGGCGAATCTCAACATAACACCGACTGTTACGTAACAGTCGGGGTGTACGCCCCAATATTTGCATAATGCCAGCCCATGTTCCCAACATTATTAAAGGCATTAGACAAGGGTAGCCAGTTAACGTCTGGAGCTGCACACAACCGAATCATCAGAATAGGTAAGCAAGCAAGAACAATAGTGAAAAATGGCAGATGGAGCAATAATAACTGACATGAGCCATGATATCATGATATTTTTAGTGATATTTGTAAACTGTCTTTCTAAATGTTTCATTAGCATGTTGCTAATGTACTGTTAAATGTGGTTAAAGTCGGTTATTACTGTATTCACGGAGACAAGAGCCGTCGCTTATTTTCATTTTTTAAACACTTGCAGTCTGTATAATGCATAAACACAACTTCATTCTTTATAAATCTCTCCAACAGTGTAGCATTAGCCGTTAGCCACGGAACACAGCCTCAAATTCACTCAGAATAAAACTTTAACATCCAAATAAATACTTTACTCACATAATTCGAAGCATGCATACAGCGTGCATGACGAACATCTTGTAAAGATCCATTTGAGGGTTATATTAGCTGTGTGAACTTTGTAAATGCCCTGTAATATAGTCGACAGCTCATGTGGCAGGGAGCTCACGATTTAAGGGGGCGGCGCCGAGTATAAATCAGTGCATTGTTAATGGTGCCCCAAAATAGCCAGTTAAAAAAATTAATTAAAAAAAATCTATGGGGTATTTTGAGCTGAAACTTCACAGACACATTCAGGAGACACCTTAGATTTATATTACATCTTGTGAAAAAGCATTCTTGGGCACCTTTAAGTTTTGGATATTTCCTAAACAACATATGAATGCATTGCGCAATACTGATTGACTAAATGTCTTTATTGGTTGTTTTTACAGCTGCTAGAAGCAAGACAGAGTGTGCTAGCTGAGGATGAGGTGGGCCTTTGGAAGTGCACTACCATAGACCTGATGTCTGATGAGGAAGACGGCATCGTTGGCAGGGTGTCTGGATGGATTGTGCGACTTCCATCCTTTCGCAGCCAGGAGCTCACCGAGCTCTGTGCCACGCTGCAGTCGAGATTAGAGGCGATTCCAAAGTACAGGGCAACGCACCACAGACGTCTGCAAAATGGACTGAATTCAGACAGAATGCCACTAGTTACCTACAGCTCCGAAGCGGAAAACAGACATTTCATGGTGCTGTAGGATTTTGGGCTTCTCGTGAGCTTCCCATTTGTGTGGGCAGATCTCCTACGTTTTGTACATGGTTGTGTGTTTATGTTTGTGCTAATAAAGCTCTTTCTTTGAATAAACAGCACGTCCCCGGCAAATTTTCCTTTCCTCAATAAATTCATGTCCTTGATGGTAATAATACATAAAACAGAGTAAAAATAAAAATTGAGACCACAAGCGGGAACTTGATAATGTTAGAGCGGTTCAAGTGCAAAGCAGGCCTTGATGTTGTGAACACCACATGCTCAATGTTTGGTTCACTCATACAGTTTGTTTTTAAGCATCTGTACCTTTGAGAGTCTGATAGCATCCAGCTGAAGGAAGATTTTCTGAAGCACCTCAAAGAAAGTTTTCAGTTCCTGAGGATAACTGAGGAGGTTCATTGCATATATGACACTCATTAAGCGTGCACATGCAGAAGTCATGAAGCACTTCAACATCTTCGATCACTATTCCAATACAACTAGAGTGGTGGTGGCATCACCTCCCTCAGCATTAATGCTGTAGATGCCAAAGGCAACTTGTTCAAGGGGCAGCACAGCCATCTGAAAATCACCAGCCAATTACATCATTCCAAAGAGCTCATTTGCATTGCAGTTTTCTCTGTAAATGTCTTAAAATAGTGCTTGATTACTAACTTTTGGTCCAAACTGATTCCTCAAAATTTTGTGCACTCACTGGCCACTTTAAGGCAAGGCAAGGCAATTTTATTTGTATAGCACATTTCATACACAATGGTAATTCAAAGTGCTTTACATAAAGAATAATAATAAAAATAGAACATAAGGTATAGAAATAACAGTAAAAACAGAGAATTTTGCTATTTGGATAAAAGAGCTAGGAAGTCTTAGGGAGTTTTTTGTTGTTGTTTTTGTCCGTCAGAGTGGATCTAAACGGATCTATCCATCAGAGTGGATCTGAATGGATCTTCCTCACACAACAGGACTGCTACCTGTTAAGGCACTTCAAACTGATAAACAAAGTTTCAATCTCCTCTTTTGCCAAGACACCTCAAACTGCACCACACAGCCCTAATCCCCCTTCCGGAGATATCTTATCTATGCAACGCAGTTCAGATTTCCCCTTTGGAAAGTGTCCTGACTGTAATCCAGAGATATCTTAACCATGCACCACAGTTCAAATTTCCCCATGGTTTGTCCCCTTATCCAAATTTACCAAATTTTTAACCTAATCACTTTCTTCCTAATTCTCCCAGCTCTTTCAACCAGACAGCAATATTTAAAATGCATTAAAGTCAGAATAACAAGATGATACATAAAAGATATAAATACATTAAATGAAATAAACAGGAAAAGGAATTTAAAGAATAAAAAGATATACGTATAAATAAAGTGCAAACAGTTCGGACATAGCACAGTGCTCAATCAGCAAATGCATAGATAAAAAGATGTGTTTTGAGTCTGGATTTGAATGTGGCTACTGTTGGAGCACACCTGATCTCTTCTGGAAGCTGGTTCCAGCTGCGGCTGGCATAACAGCTAAAAGCAGACTCTCCCTGCTTTGAGTGAACCCTTGGTATTTCTAAGTGACTTGATCCTGATGATCTGAGTGATCTGTTAGGTTTATATTCTATGAGCATATCTGCAATGTATTGAGGTCCTAGGCCATTGAGTGATTTATAAACAAGTAACAGAACTTTAAAATTAATTCTAAATGCAACTGGAAGCCAGTGCAAGGACCTGAGGACTGGTGTGATGTGTTCATGTTTTCGGGTTCTGCTCAGAATCCTGGCAGCAGCGTTCTGTACGAGCTGCAGCTGTCTTATGGTCTTTTTGGGAAGGCCAGTGAGGAGCCCATTACAATAATCCACCCTGCTGGTTATGAAAGCATGAACAAGTTTCTCTAAGTCTTGACTTGAGACAAAGCATCTAATTCTTGCAATATTTTTGAGATAATATGCTGATTTAGTTATTGTCTTTACATGGCTACTGAAACTCAGGTCTGACTCCAAAATCACACCAAGATTCCTGACTTGATTTTTAGTTGTTTGACCCCTAGAGTGAAGGTACTTGTTCACTTTGAGAACTTCATCTTTGTTTCCAAATGCAATGACTTCAGTTTTGTCTTTGTTTAACTGAAGGAAGTTTAGGCACATCCAATTTTTAATTTCATCAATGCATTGACACAGGGAGTCAATGGGGCTGTAGTCATTGGGTGATAGGGCTAGGTATATCTGGGTGTCATCTGCATAGCTGTGATATGCAATTTGGTTCTTTCTCATTATTTGGCTCAGTGGCAGCATATATAGGTTGAACAAGAGGGGTGCAAGTATTGAACCTTGAGGGACTCCACATGTCATGGATGTCCACTCAGACTTATGGTCACCGATACTCACATAATAACCTCTCCCTTCTAAGTATGACCTGAACCATTTAAGGACCATCCCAGAAAGCCCAACCCAGTTTTCGAGCCTGTCAAGAAGAATGTTGTGATCGACAGTGTCAAACGCAGCACTGAGGTCGAGCAGAACCGGCACCGATAATTTACCTGAATCTGTGTTTAGGCGAATATCATTTATTATCTTTATGAGTGCTGTCTCTGTGCTGTGATGCGGTCGGAAACCAGATTGAAAGTTGTCAAAGTATCCATTCAAGCTTAAGAACTTGTTCAGCTGATTGAAAACAACTTTTTCAATGATCTTGCCTATGAAAGGAAGATTTGAGATTGGCCTGTAGTTGCTCAATATGGTGTTATCCAGATTGCTCTTTTTCAGGAGGTGCTTAACAACTGCAGTTTTCAGGGATTTTGGAAAAGTCCCAGAGAGAAGTGAGGCATTTACCATTTCTAGGAGATCTGCTTCTAAACAGTTAAACACTCTTTTGAAAAAAAGTTTGTGGGAAGTGTGTCAAGGGCGCAGGTTGATGTTTTAAGGTGCTGTACTGTTTTTTCCAAAATTTTACCATCAATTGCTTCGAAATCAGACATAATAGCTACTTTCTGAGGTTGTGATCTGATCTGTTTTACCCCAGTGCAGCTCAAGGATGTGCTGATCGCCTTTCTGATATTATTAATTTTCTCTTTCCTGTAGCTCAGTGGTTAGAGCATGGCACTAGCAATGCCAAGGTCATGGGTTCGATCCCAGGGATTGCACATACTCACAAAATGTATAGTATAATGCATGTAAGTCGCTTTGGATAAAAGCGTCTGCCAAATGCATAAATGTAAATGTAAATGTAAATGTAAATTTTCTCAGACAAACTCACACATTTGCTGTCTGAGAGCATTTCACTGGGAATCTGACTTGGGGGGTTTGTTAGTCTCTCTACAGTAGCAAAAGAGAGCAAAAAGAGTGAAAAAGAGGTGTTTTTTAAGTTTCTGTTTATTATATTTGAGAAGAAGGTCTAGCTTTGCCTACTTCCACATTGAAAGCATGAAGAATATCTTTATAGATTTATAATAGATTTCAAGTTTTTGTCTTTCGCCACATGCGCTCAGCTTTTCTGCATTGTCTTTTCATATTTTGCACTGCTGTGAGTTTCTCCACGGTGCTTTTTGTCTGCCACTTTTCTTCCTGACTTTCACAGGAGCAATGTTATCAAATAACTTCTGTACTTTTGAGTTAAAAGAATCAAGGAGAAAATCAACAGAGTCTGCGATATGCTTGGTGTTAAAGATATAGCCTTCATAAACAGTGCACTAGTATTCTCATTTAAACATCGCTTTTGACCGAGACAGATCTAGCTTCAACAGTCGGACAGATCAATATTTCAAAGAAAATACAGAAATGATCAGATAGTGCTACATCCTTAATGACAATGGATGAAATGTTTAGACCCTTACTAATAATTAAATCTAGAGTGTGTCCACATTGTGTGTAGGTCCATGTACATGCTGAGTCAGATCAAAAGTATTCAAAACAGTTATGATTTGTTTTGCCATATTGGATTCTGCATTTTCTATGTGGATGTTAAAGTCCCCAGTAATAGCAAAACAGTCAAACTCTGAGGAAATTGCTGATAACAGTTCTGTAAAGTCCTCCACAAAGGCTGGAGAGTATTTTGGAGGCCTGTAGATAACTATAAGTAGAATGCGAGGAGCACCTTTTAATACAATACCCAAGTATTCGAAAGACAAGTAATCACCAAATGACACTTGCTTGCATTGATGGACATCTTTAAATAGAGCAGCAACACCTCCACCTCTCCTAACAGCTCTGCAGACACTCATAAAAGTAAAGTTAGGAGGGTCTGTTTCATTCAGGATTGTTGCACTGCAGCTGTCTTCAAGCCATGTTTCATTTAGAAGCATAAAATCTAGGTTGTTTGTGGTTATTAAGTCATTGACTAGAAGTGATTTATTTTTAAGTGAGTGGATGTTTAAAAGTGCTAACTTAACAGTCAGTCTTACTTTCTGTCTCTACAGTAATCTTAGTTTGACATGTAATAGGTAGCAGATTAAATGGGTTTGCCAAACGGTTTGAAAAGGCCTTAGGCTTTCTATAACGTAATAAAACAGAAATAGAGAAAGCTACAGGCACACTGGGTTAGTTCTGTAAACATTTGATAAAGTCACCGTTATCATAGCGGGGACCCGACACACATCACTGAGAGCTGTTATCGGATGTTTTTGATTCACCTAGAACAGATGGAGGAGGATGTGGGCCCTGGCATTGTGGCAGGGGCTGAAGAGCTCTCACAGGAGGAGGGGGAGGTCGAGCTGGGCCCACAGGCTTTGGTGGTTTCGGGGCTTGACGTTTTTTTGTTGATATCTGGGGGCTCCCAGCAAAAGAGTGGGAGAGTTTGGTTCCAGCAAACACCAGTTCCTCCATTTTCTCTGAGAAGCACAGAAGAGGGGATGCTGGAGAGAGGGATAATGTGTCCGGTGAGAGGGGCTGTTGCTCTGGTGTTACAGGAGCCTGTAAAATGTTGTCCTGGCTTCCCTGGCTGTTTTCCTGAAAGTCGTCCTTGGGGTGCTGAATCTTGGAGCAGCTCTAACACGTCACTGTCTCTCGGTGAGCTCTGTGGGCAGGGCTCAGTCAGGATTGTGTCCGTGAGCAGTGGTTGTTGTGGCTGCGTGGTGTTATCATTGACCTTGTGGGAAGTGTCAACCGCATGTCCATTCAGCTCCTGTGGTCAGTTGTACTCTGTCCAGGTGTGTTTGTGCCATTCAGCTTGAGTGGATTTGCACACACTGCTGAAGGATGATGGAGGCAGAAGTAGATATTGTCCTTTAGCACTCTTGAGCCCAGTTTGTTTGGGTGCAGGCCATCATGAGTGAACAGTTGTCTCTGACTCCAGAACAGATTGAAGTTGTCAATGAAATTCAGTCCCTTTAAGTTGCAGTTTTTTTGCAGCCATGTGTTAAGCCCAAGCAACCGTGTAAATCTATTTGTTCCTCTTGCTGGGAGTGGTTCACTGATGAACGATTGAACTTTTAGTCTTCTAAGCATTTCAAAATGTTCATTGAAATCCCTTTTAAGGAGTTTGGACTGCTCTTTCCGAATATCATTCTTCCCCACATGAATGATTAGTCGATTTGCAGTCTTATATTTAATCAGAATGCTCATAAGTTCCCTGTTTACATCAGAAACTTTTGCTTGTGGAAGGCAGCATGTAGTTGTATCCCTGCTGCTAATGTTTCTGATAACAGAGTCACCCACTATCAGAGTCCTGGGCTGCTCTAAGAGCCGAGTGCCGCTGACTGTTCAACCTTGAGCGGCAGTTAGCATCAGTGTTAGCTGCTGGCTGATTTGATCTGTGTTCGATCATATTTCATCACCCACATTCATCACGTCTAGAAACTCTTCACTCACATTCATTAACACTTCAAATCTGTTCTCCAGATGTATTAGCGGTGGTAGGGAGCTAGTGTTTGGGGTAGAGGATGCTACTGCAATATGTGATACTCGTGACAATCTGATGTCTCTAGTGCCTTAAGGTCTTGCTCCCTGTTTGTGCCATTGATTAGTATGTTGATCAGTTTCGGCACTCAGTATGGTCTGTTTAGGAACATTAGATTCATGGGACTCACCGGCTTTGTGCTGAGGACGTCCATGACGAAGCTCTGTTGTGTGTTCCATCTGGTTTGGTAGTCCTGCAAGTAACTTTGTTTCAAGAACTGCAATCCTGTGTAGAAGTCTGTGGCAGTTTGTGCAGCAGGAGGCATATTATTTCTAATCCTTTTGGATGTAGGCAGGTAAAAAAGTCTGCATGCTGTAACTCAACCATCTCTGCAACAGGTAGATTATAGCAGTATGGGGTTTTTTCCCCTTTGTTTTTCCAATACCGGAAATAATTATTTGGAATAATAAGGGCTTGTGTGGATCGTCTTATGTGTTTTCAGAGATGATGACTGACTGTATCTCTTGTCACAGTGTGAACACTTGTAAGGTTTTTCTCTTGTGGATCCTCTCATGTTTTTTCAGAGATGAACAACTGAATCTCTTGTCACAGTGTGAACACTTGTAAGGTTTTTCTCCAGTGTGGATCCTCTCATGTGTTTTCAGATCTGATGACTGACTGAATCTCTTGTCACAGTGTGAACACATGTAAGGTTTTTCTCCAGTGTGAATTCTCTGGTGCACTTTTAAATTGTTTGCTGTAGTAAAAGTTCTCTCACACTCAAAGCACATGTACTCTCTCACACCAGTGTGTATTTTCTCATGTATATATAAATATTGCAGATGTGAAAAACTCTTTCCACACACAGAACATGAATGTGGCTTCTCCTTCGTATGAACTCTCAGGTGCGTCTTCAGTTCTGATGATCGAAGAAATGTTCTGCAGCACTGATCACATGTGAACGGCTTCTCTCTGGTGTGGATCCTCATGTGTTCTTTAAGGTTTGATGATCGCATGTAGCTGTGCCCACACTGATCACATGTGAACGGTCTTCACTCCAGTGTGGATCCTCATGTGTGCTTTAAGTATTGATGATTGACTGAAACTCTTCCCACACTGATCACACGTGAACGGCTTCTCTCCTGTATGAACTCTCATGTGACGTTCAAGATTTTGTTGGTTTGTGAAACTCTTTCCACACTGATCACATGTGAACAGCTTCTCTTCAGTATGAACTCTCATGTGAATCTTAAGATGTTGTTTGGTTGAGAAACTCTTTCCACACTGAGTGCAGGTTGTAGATTTCTTGGCTCTTCTTTTCTTTAAAAATGTTTTTTTTAGTCTTTGAGCGACTCAAAGGTTTTTCTCCAGGTTTGTCATGATGTTCCTCCTCCACTTCACTCAGTTCTTCACTCTCCTCCTTCACTTCCATCAGCTCTGAAATGAAAGAGAAGTGTAATTTAATTTTACATCAAAATAAATTACAGAGAGAACTATGAAGTGAAAGGTTTACTTTAGCTCTGCGCTTAATCTGACTCCAATTTCAAATGGTTCTTAAATTAAGATTTACTAAATTAAGACAATCAGCTCTGAATGGAGGTCTTCTGGCTACAGAAGTTCCCAAATGGCTGCTCTGCCACCTTCCCTTAAAGGTCCTCTAAGCGATGTCACGCGTTTTTAGGCCAAAACATTTTTTGTCACATACCGCAAACATCAACTCATCTGCTAGCTGCCTGTCCCCTGAACACACTGTAAAAAAACGCGGTCTCTGTAGTCGCCACAAGCTCCAAAAACGGCAACAAAAACAAACTGGTGCAGCCTGGACCACGAAACATAATAAACATGCTCCAGCCAATAACCGACAGGAATGATTTTAAATGCGGGTTCATGACTGTTTCAGGAAGCACAGATGGAAGGGGAAGAGGAGGGAGGGTCTAGCTAGCCTCTGTTTTGTTTGACAACACTAAGAACGTCAACAGGACGTTACTCCACCCAGGATCGCTTAGAGAACCTTTAAATACCTAGACCAGAATCAAAGGACAGTAAATATTTACTACACCTGATTTCTTTGGAGAAGGGAGGACTATCACATATCTTGAAGAGACACCACCCAAAATACTCATAAGTTTTCAATCTTCCTCATAATACAAGAGACTGCTGTGAAATTGAGACCATTTTACAAATCGCACAGAAACATTTAACTCTCAAGTGTCCTTTGTATAGCACAGGGGTGGTTAACCCTGGTTCTGGAGAGCCTCAGTACTGCAGAGTTTAGCTCCAACCTTGATTAAAACTCATCTGCCTGTAGCTTTCTAGCAACCTTTTAAACCTTGATTAGCTTGTTCAGGTGCGTTTGATTAGGGTTGGAACCTAAGTTAATTTACTTCAAACATTTTTGTGTTTACAGTTTATTCCTAAACGATAACAATGTTGTAAACTATATTGAGAATGCCTAAATTCTGGTGACACTCTTGCAAATTGTAAACCAGATTTGATCTGATGTCGACAATCGTCATGAAAGTTTCTCAAACCTCCCTTTATTGAGCTCTTGTTAAAAAACATTATGTATCATTTCATAGTTTAACTGTTTCTAAATGTGCAGAAGTGTTTGAATCATTCTATCATGAATGTTGTTCAGCATCATGAATGAAGAATAAACACCAACCTCTTTGTTCTTCAGTATCTAGTGTTTCATTCTGCAGGGTTCTGGATCACTCATGTTCTCACTGTCCTCTTTAGTAAGAGATCTGAAAACATCAGCATAATAAATGAGGTGAAAACAGGAACTATTGACATGAAATAAAGAGTGTTAAATTAAAATGAAATGAAAACTGCTCTGTTGAAAGGTAATACTGTTATTCCTCATAATATGACATGAATAAAACATCAAAAACACTAATGACACTCATCAACCTCTATAGCTAAATAAATACATTCATTATAATAATGTAAATATTATAAGAATATTATAAAAATGTAACCAAAAAAAAGCTCCACAAAGCTTTATTTAATGTTTTGATTGTCAAACTATGATCATATTTATCTATATTTTCATTTATGTATAGATATAAAATGTCTCACGTTGCTCATTATGGGCTCAATGTAAAATATTTAGCAGTATCTGTTCCAGTACATTTAATAATGTAATGTAAATAACAAATTTGATCTGGCAAAAGATTAAAAATAAAATGGCAGCAGCAACACTTGAGATCGATACCCATCAATTCCCCTCACAGATCTCAAATTTTGACTTTACATTCAGTAATAGTTCTCACTATAAAACATCGAGACAATCACACAAACAAACACAAAATCACTCAGATCTGAATGAATTCAACATATTTTTCTCACATAGTTTCTGTCGCCTCTGTGAAAAATCACTCTCAAAGTCTTGAGGTTCTTGAGGTCTGCAAAGGTACTGTGGCGTCTGGCTTCATATTCCTACATATACATATGATCCACCCCAGCGGCATTCCTTACATGACACTATTTCCAGTCTTTTATTTTAAGAAGTGGACAGGTGACAAGGGGCTTCACACATTCCATTCCCTGCCAGGCCTCAGCATTCAGACAAATACATGATTATCATAACTTATTTACATGAAACGCTATATTCTCATCGATTAAACCTTATTTATATTCTGGTTAATAAAAATATTCCAAACCTGCTGCACTAAATTTTTATTTCAGTAGGAATATGCCAGAAAAGATGCACAATGCTGAAATACAACACAGAAACATCAAACATTGTGTGAAATACAGTGAATGAGGGAAGAGATGGCGTGAGCAGAGATCATTCAATGTCAGTCATGTGTGTGTGAAATATAATTTATTAGGAATTTATGCTCTATTGAGAAATTTAAAACATGGAAAGCCCCAAAATCTACTATAATATACTTCTTTAAAAATTATTTCAAAATTAAAAAAAATTAATAAGAAATTATTCCTGATGCAAGCAGAATCTGCAGAAAATAAAACAGTGCTGTTAGCGGTCGACACATGGGGTGATGACATCATCGTTTCACAAAACATACGGATTGGCTGTGCACACGAAAAAGCAAAGACGGAGTATTCAGATTTATCCACTCTGGGACCCGGCTTAATAGTAATAAAAAAAAATGGTTTCACCTTCTGAACTCGCCGGATCCGTCTGGATGAAACGCCTATATGACACAATTGTGACGGTATTTGGCCTTAAAAGATTAGGTTCGGGCGCCAGGGGTAAAAACCACCACAATTATTAAATTAAATTCATCATTAGAGACACTACATATAGGAATGACATTATCAATTCTGTTATATGAATCAAGTAGAACAAGGAACCACAAGAAAGTTGATTTAAAAGTGTTCTATTCAAGTTAAATTCCAATCATATCACATTACAATTCAGTACATCATATTCAACTCAAAAAGAAAAAAAATAGATCGAAAAAAAAGTAAATAAATAAATCACAACTATTAATTTCAAGCCCAGAAACATTTACCTTTTATTTACCTCACAACAATAAATGAGTGACAAATAAATCAACAAATAATTAAATAATTCAGATAATTAAATGCAATGCAATAAATCTTATGCAGGAACAAAAATGAATCAAAACACAATATGGCAGCCACATAAGAGAAACACAGGCATAAGAAAAAAAGAAAAAAATCATCTGGATCCAAAGTTCAACAAAAAAGAAAAAAAATATTAATTGCTTACCATGTCACTCATTGAACTACTGGGCCTGAAACACAATTCATTACATCACACACAATATTTACAAAATAATTTGGCAACTCGAGTGCCAAAATAAACCCCAAAAGGAAAAAACCCACCTACGCAAAAAAACCTTCCTCAAAATATACTAACGTTACATATAATGCCCTGAATTAGCGTCTAAACCACAACATAACCGGAATGGAAAAAGCTCTCTCTCAAACGCTCCATTTACACGCAAATCGGCAAATCGCTCTCATCACAACTTCCCAATGCTTTACGAAATTCAATGAGGGGAACATATTCCTCAGAATATGAATCATAAGCATTAAAAGCAAAAAAAGACCGCAGCATTAAATGTAGCATTAACACATAAACGCCACGCGGCCTACAACAACAATACTCACAAGCCATCCGATAGCGTGACCATGACCGGGAGTAACCCGCGCCTGACAACAAAGGCTAGAGAGCGAGAGTGAGAGACGCAATCACATGTCCTTAAATAACTTCCTACCTGGTTCCCCGTATATACGCTCAACAGCGCCACCCCCAGTACAGAATAGGAAAAGCACAAATCATTGACAACTGTCACACAATATTTGTGTGTATTCACAAAAAAACGTGTCTCCGTGTGGACGGCCCCAGTTATCATTGACTTTCAGGCCGGTCCACACGGAGACACGTTTTTTTGTGAATACGACGAAACGAGTTTAATACGGAGACAAGTTTAGTTTTGTAACCGGGTGGTAAATAACCTTGAAATCTATATCTCTCCCTGCATGTTAAATTATATTATTTTATTATTCTCATTATGTCAGTGTATTAAAACAAGTTTGTTCTTAATGGAAATTTTGAAAAATGCAAAGTGGAAATGGCACGCGCTTCGTAGAATGATAAATGTCTGTGTGTGTGTGTGTGTGTGTGTGTGTGTCATGCAGATTTTCTTTTCTTATTGGCTGAATGCCCAAGATTTAAAGGTGCCCTAGAACTTTTTTAAAAAAAGATTTAATATAAGTCTAAGGTGTCCCCTGAATGTGTCTGTGAAGTTTCAACTCAAAATACCCCATAGATCTTTTTTAATTCATTTTTTTAACTGCTTATTTTGGGGCATCATTATAAATGAGCCGATTTTTGCTGCGTGGCCCCTTTAAATCTCGTGCTCCATGCCCCAAGAGCTCGCGCTTGCCTTAAACAACATTCAACAGTTCAAACAGCTAATATAACCCTCAAAATGGATCTTTACAAAGTGTTCGTCATGCAGCATGTCTAATCGTGTAAGTACAGTATTTATTTGAATGTTTACAAATGGCTATGAATGAGTTTGATAGTGCTCCATGGCTAACGGGCTAATGCTACACTATTGGAGAGATTTATAAAGAATGAAGTTGTGTTTATGCATTATACAGACTGCAAGTGTTTAAAAATGAAAATAACGACAGCCTTGTCTCCGTGAATACAGTAAGAAACAACGGTAACTTTAACCACATTTAACAGTACATTAGCAACATGCTAACGAAACATTTAGAAAGACAATTTACAAATATCACTAAAAATATCATGATATCATGAATCATGTCAGTTATTATTGCTCCATCAACCATTTTTCGCTATTGTTCTTGCTTGCTTACCTAGTCTGATGATTAGCTGTGCAGATCCAGACGTGTAATCCCTTTCATAATGTTGGGAACATGGGCTGGCATATGCAAATATTGGGGGTGTACACCCCCAATTATGCGGAGATAAATTCAATTTTTGATTCTAGGGCACCTTTAACTATGATTTTTTTTTTTGTCGGATTTAAGTCAGATAAAGTGCATATTGCAGGTTAAAAATTTTTCTAGATGAATATATAACCTTGTACGAGCATACCATATGGAAAAAGTCCAGCAGGATTTAAAAATGTTTTGCAGGACACAAGGGCACAAATTTAGTATAAAGTGACAGTTTCTTAACCCCCCCCGAATAAGTCAACGAATAAGAGGAGTGCCCCTTTAATTACACTCATTTGGTGGTGTATAAATGCTCCCGTAGGGGCGCTATGTGTGTGCGTCTTTTCTGCCTCAGGTAGCGATCGCCTGTTTCACACTGCAAACGTGAGCGTCGTGTGAGCAGCACGTGAGCATAACTAAACCATCACTGCAGCTGCAGAGACGCGCGGGTATTCACACTGGAAGCGTTTGTACAGCGTCACAGCAGCGGCTCCAAGCTACGTATAAAGTGAGCATTTCTTTACAAAGACAGCTATAAATTTGTTTTTATAAGTTGGTCATTTATAAACTTGATAGTCTTGAAAGTTTGTTAATATAGGGAGGTGTACAACGTAAATACATAAATAAATAAAAATAAATAAATGAAAGCCTCGTGTCATCCATTACTGCACACCAATGAGGTAAGCTTGTGTTTTGACATCATCTGCCGCATGCACATGTTTACAAGACAGCAAACTCGGTGAAAAAAGCCAGCAAACTGGTTTGATTTGGGTATGCTGCAGTCTGTGTAATAACTAAAATAATGTTTATATATATATCATATTTTCTGGCTAGTTTACTTTAGTTTTTTATTATACACCATACTTTTAACCCAAATTGAATAATTAAAAACAAGTTTAAATGGGTAAATCTTCTATAATTATTCTTGATTCTTAATTTTCTTTCCTGTCATACTCAAATTCTTGTTAAAACACATTAGACATGCTCATTCTGTGCATTTTGAACACTTTTTGTGTGAAATTATATTTATTTTGTCCATCAAAATTGTGCTTTCACTTTAATTGAGCATCAGCAGCGCAGCAAAAATAGACTCGGCGCCGAAACCCCCGCTTCACTGCTGCTTACGCGACACTCCTGCTTGACGCTTACGCGCTGCTCCTGCTGCCTGTGTGAATGCATCCGTTGGTTAACATGCACAGCAAAAAAAATATGCGCTGCTCACGCGCCGCTTACACTTGCTGTGTGAAACAGCCCTTATGGTTAATTAGCCTCTCCTAGCTAGCAATTGTACTTCTAACAAGTGCTGTTAGCTGATCATAGTTTGCTCACATAGTGAGCAGTATTTCACGAGCTGAAGCCACGTGTCATTGGAATGGTAGGCCCCTACAGGCCCACGTGGGGCCTCTTTTTTTTTTAGCTGACTTGTTGGCAGGATGCCTAGGAATCAGAGAACCCCCCAACTTTGTTGAGTAGGCCTTGAGTAGCCTCTCGTGGAGTATGGCGGCGTAATATGCATTCCTTCTCTAAGTAGTGCGTGAAAGTTTTCCAATGAATGCATGGCCTGATAGTTGATATGGTCTTGGACTGGCTATTGCCACGTGTTTACTACGGTAGGCCCTAATAAGGCCACCTTTTAGTTTACGTGTTGGCACAGTGTGTGATATATGGACAAACGGGCTGAATGCCACTTGTTGCTGAAATTGTAGGCCCTATAGGCCTCCTTTTTAGCTGACATATTGGCAGGATGCTTGTGAATCCAATACCACCATTGGCCACGCCCCACCTCTGTTGAGTAGGGCTTACGCAGGCCTCTCTTGGAGTATGTGGCATAATATGCACTCCTTTTAGAAACTAAATCTTTGAATGCATGGCCTAATGGTTGGTATTTTAATGGTTGGTGTTGTTACAGTCGCCACCTGCTGATGCCACGTTTTTACTAAGTTAGGCCCTATGGGCCTCCTGCGTAGCATGTTGGAGTTCAGTTATGTACTCCTCTCGCTTTGAGAGTAAAAAGGTGCTTTTTCCGAGTACTGTTCTGAGTGGCTGACCTCTCAGGTGAGTTCTGGTGGTAAAACCTTACTGAGGTTTGGTTATAACTACATCAGCCTCCTTGAGTCTGGGGTGGATTGTCCAGTGGGCACTTTACAGTTTAACTACTGTCATTGAGTCAAATGTCCTGCTCTTAGCAAGATAGGTGTTCAAGGTGGCCCTCAGAGGCCACCACTGAATGCCCTTCCATGATTATGTGCCGACAGTGTGGTCTACCAGTTTTTTTTGTGTAATAGTGCTTAGCTCCCTAAACTGATCATGGGTTGTAGGCTTCCATGAGGCCTCCTCCTGAGGTTCAGCCCTAGGCTGGTTTGTGCTCCCCTGTATCAGGGTTTCAAGCACACAGTCTGTGTTTTACTATACAGTTGCTGAACGCCACTTGTCGCTGAGATTGTAGGCCTACTGGGCCTCCTTTTTAGTTGATTTGTTGGCAGGATGCTTTGAAAAAACCTGACCACCTTAAAAAAGGCCACGCCCCACCTCAACGGATAGGCCCTAATCAGGCCTGTTCACGTTGGTGGCAGCGTTCTATGTATTTCTTCTGAGAAATACTAATACATAGCTTTTGGGTGGACTGGTTATGGCAGCCACTTGCTGATATGTTTACTAAGGTAGGCCTTATCTCGGCCTCCGGTGCAGCATTTGGAGCTCAGCTGCCTCCTCTTCTGCTGTGAGAATTTATGATGCTTTTTTGAGTACTTTGAGAGGCTAGCCCCTCAGGGTGTATGCTGTGGTTAACCTTACTGAGGTTTGGTTTAACTGCATCCGTCTCCCTGAGCCTGATCTTACGCTAGTTGAGCTAATAGCCACCTAGATGTCTAGGGTGGATCTCTTGCATGCTCCTAGAGAGTTGGCCAGGGGCCCAGATGAAATTTAACCTTCTTTGTGTCTGTTATTTATCATTCTTTGGTGCCTAAGAACACTGCCACGAGCTGATGCCACGCGTCTGTTGAAGTGATAGGCCCGCACGGGCCTTCCTTGACTGTGTGTTGCACTCCTCTTGCTTGAAAGAGTAAAAGGTGCTTTTACTGAGTACACTGCTCGTTGGATTGTGTTGGGTAGATTATCATGCGGGCGCTTTTCAGCCTCCTATGCTGCCATTGAAGTTGCCTGTTTGCTGCCAGCAAGACAAGTGTTCAGGATGGCCCCGGCCACTTTCTGAATATACTTCTGTATCATATTCAGTTACTTTCATGCTCTAGGTCCTCTTGGCCTCCATGAGTATGTGCCCATTGCATGGTCTACCTGTTAGGTGAGCTTTGTAATCCCTTTCGTGTTATGTATGTAATAGTGCTTAGCTCCCTAAGCTGATCATGGTGGTAGGCCTTAATTAGGCCTCCTTCTAAGATTCAGCCATAGGCTGGTTTGTGCTCCCCTGAAGCATCAGGTGTTTAGCGCACAACCTCCACAGTGCATTAATTAAGCGTTGAGTAGATCCTAGGATGAGTGGATCATACTCCCCTCAACATGAGGGTTCATAGCACTCAGCTGAGTTCTGCTCTCCAGGATCCCCATCTCTACGGGTTTGAGTTGCTCCTGCCCTTTTGCAGTCACTTTTATCCACTTAGATAGTTGGCTTTCAGACACCTGGGTCACGTGACGTTCCCCATTGCGTATTCCAATGCAGAGTTTCGTTCCCTGTTCTCAGGGAACCATGGTTACATACGTAACCTGAGACATTTTACACTGTGATTAACTCCTCATACAGATTCATCCAAAACCACATCATATATGGTCAGTCTAATCTTAAGGGCTTAGCGATGTTACTCTGCAAAGATCTTGAGTTTTCATTGAAGGGTGTGTCCGTGGTGGCTTGACAAAGCCTGAGTCCTTCCTAAAGACATCTTTATGACAATATACAATATACGTAGCGCCACTAGCTGGCAACAGGAAATGGCATGCTACACACATTTCAATATGCCACAAAGTACCAAACATGTTAGGCTGCGTTCCACTCCAGTTTTAGACATGCACTCGTGAACTTCCATAAACACTTCCCCTCAGGGGAATCTCTGCCATCATTTTTATCATGCAACACTTGTTAGGCTCCTCCTCTCCATCTCTCGCGCTCCTCCACTCTGTCTCTCACTCATAGCAGACGAACAGTTGCAGAGGAGTGGTTTACGCGTTTTCAACCCAAGCCGTCAAACTGACGTAATCAGAGAAGGAACGCCATTTCAGACCGGAAGTAAACAGATTTTGATTAAAGATTACAGACAATTTTTTCTGTGTTTTAACTTGCACTGATTAATTGTTTACCACACTAGTAATATGCACTAGTAAAGTTAAGAGTCGAGATCTCTCTTCTAAAAAATAGATTATCCAGAGTCATAAATTTGAGCCATTTAAGCCATTTTGATTACTCTCTGATATATGCATTTTACTGTGTAGCATGCGTGTAACAAATCAACATAAAAATAACAAATTGTTCACCACTGCACACAACCACTTAAAAAAACTTCACAGATTCTATGGGTTTGATTTTGGTTGTCATTTGTTGATATAAATAAAAAAAATAATGTCGTGTCTGTCTGTTGATGCCCATCCGATTCTCCTCCATGGACATATGGGAAAGTGAATATTTACACCCTACCAACAAAGAAATGGATCGACTTCTGTCAGCTTGTTGAACACATTTATTTATTCTGACATTTTCTACCATATATACCATGAGAATGTTAATATTTAACCAAGTCAAAAACAGATTCCATATTCATTTCAATATCAGCAGACAGAAAATGATATTTTAAAAAGTTAAAAAAAAAAAAAAAACTATACAAGTTACATAAATGGTAAATGCTCATTGTGGTTTCTCGGTTTGATAGATTTGAGCAACTATAACAATGCAAAAAATAGGAAAGGCTGTTATGTTGACCTTGATTTATTACAATATTGAGCTGTTCAATTTTATTTTGATTTTAAAATAATGATCAAGCTTAAGGCTTTCTCCAGTGTGATTTCTCATGTGACTATAAGGTTTCTTTTTTGACTGAAACTCTTTCCACAGGTGTAAGGCTTTTCTCCAGTGTGAATTCTCATGTGACTATAGACTTCTTTCCACACTCTGACAGGTTTTTTCTCTAGTGGAATTCTCAGTGGACTTTAAGGTTTTCATTTCTAATGAACTCTTTCCACATTGTTGGCAGGTGAATGGGCTCTCTCCAGTGTGAACTCTCATGTGGACTATAAGGTGTCTTTTTGACTGAAACTTTTTCCACACAGTTGGCAGGTGTAGGCTTTTCTCCAGTGTGAATTCTCATGTGGATTTTAAGGTTTCCTGTCTCATTAAAAACTCTTTCCACACAGTTGGCAGGTGTAAGCTTTTTCTCCAGTGTGAATTCTCATGTGGATTTTAAGGTTTCCTGTCTCATAAAACTCTTTCCACACTGTTGGCAATTGAAAGGTTTTTCTCCAGTGTGAATTCTCATGTGAACTTAAGGTTCATTTCGAATGAACTCTTTCCACATTGTTCAGTGAATGGCTCTCTCCAGTGATTCTCATGTGTTGCCTGAGGATTCGTTCCTCTTGAAGCCATTCCCGCACAGAGTGCAGGTGTAGGCTTTCTCCATGTGATTCTCATGTGACTTTAAAGGTTTTTTATTTTAATGAAACTCTTCCCACACTGTTGGCAGGTGAAAGTCTTTCTCCAGTGTGAATTCTCATGTGGTCTATAAGGTGTCCCTTTTTGACTGAACTCTTTCCACACTGTTGGCAGGTGAAAGGCTTTTCTCCAGTGTGATTCTCATGTGGACTTTAAGGTTTTCATTCTAATGAAACTCTTTCCACACTGTTGGCAGGTGTGGCTTTTCTCCAGTGTGAATTCTCATGTGATTTCAAGGCTTCCTTTTTGACTGAAACTCTTTCCACATTGTTTGCAGGTGTGAGACTTTCTCCAGTATGAATCTCATGTGAACTTAAGGTGATTTTTATGTATGAATCTCTTCCCACACTGGTGGCAAGTGAAGGCCTCTCTCTAGTGTGAACTCTCAAGTGGACTTGAATTTCTATGTTGATCAAAAGTCTTTCCACTCTGTTGGCATGTGAAAACTTTTAGTTCCAGTCTTTAGAGCTCCTTTTTGTAAGGAAAACTTTGTTGATTTTTCTTAGTCGTTAAATTATAATTATAAATTTATAATTTCTCTTCATCCTTTCATTAAGTTCATGACTCGCCTCTCTCAGTGCCATTAGGTCTAGGACAAAATAGACAAAAAAACAAGTTAGACATTTCAAGCATCAAAATCAACAACATATATACACAGCACTTCTCAAAGTCCGGACTCTGGTCCGGATCCGGACCCGGAGGGAATTCAATCCGGACCCGCCTCCATTTCGTATTTCAACAGCAGTAATTGTGTGTAGGAATTAAAAATCTGGATTTCCTACTTTGATAACCCATGTCAAATATTTGTTTAGTGTTTTATGTCTTTTTGGAGAGGTCTGAAATTAAAGCGAAGGTGAGATATTTAAGTTTTCCTCCGTGATTCAGTTGCCATGACATCCATTGAGTCCGCAAAGCGACACTTCACCACAGTAAGTTTGAATGGATGTGGAGCAGTGGTTCAACCTGCAGCCCTATATGCGGAGCGATATGCCGACCACAATTTAAAATAAAAAAATAATAGCATACATTTATTTTTGTTTAAAAATTTAAATTACAGTGAATTAAATAATATAATTGAGCTATAATGCTTTATTGTCATATAAAATAATTTTGGTGAGTATTTATTTTTCAGATATCAGGCAATGTAGGCTAATGACGCAATCATTCAGTTAACGAAACAAACAGAAGTGCGCACTTAGGAAGAATTCAAACAGTAGCCATTAATTTAGTATATTTAAGCCTCAAATGGTCAAATTTGTTATTAAAGGAGAAAAACTAAATGTGGAACATAAAATGAATGAACACATGCAAACAAGAAGAGTCGCAGCCCATCAGCAGCAAAGGTTACCGAAGAATGAGAATCAGTTGTTAATGAGGCAGAGATGGGGCACCATATCGCCATGTTTGCTCTGTCGTAAAAGTATTGACAAGGTTACA